>JACCEG010000379.1:81662-149916 GCA_014065205.1 Tuber brumale | reverse complement strand
CTCAGGGTCAAACAGTGTTCGCACTTAAGTTGAACTCGTAGAGAAAACGAGCGGTACATAGTTAGTAGGAGGATTAGAAGTACCGACTAGCTACTATAAGTAAGATCGACTCAGTCCGAGTTGGTGAGAGATCATCAAGCAACGGAGAAGAGATCTTATCAATATAATATTGTTTTACGCTTTAAATCTTTACCTTACTTTTTTATCGAGACGAGCCTTCCTCGACAGATTCTCCAATCAAAGATTTCGGGCCTACGTCCCTCAGTTATATACTAGAGTTTGGCGTCCGCCTAACAGTAGGGCGATAGGTACGGTTTGGTGAATGTCTTTGAGACCTTTGAGGTACCATTGGATTTATCGCGCAGCTAGTGACATAGCCACATATTCCTCTTCAGTTGTGGATGTTGCAACCGAGGCCTGTTTCTTGGATCGCCAGGAGATACAAGCGCCGTTGAAAAGCATAATGGATCCTGTAAAGGAACGGCGGGTATCCAGACCAGCAGCAAAGTCGGTATCGACATAAGGATCGATAGCGTTTGTAGTAGTGTACGGATAGTGAAGTCCAATGTTTTTTGTTCCATTAATGTATCGTAAGACATGTTTCGCAGCCTTGAGGTGTTGTTCCATGGGACATGAAGAAAGTTGAGAGAGAAATGAAACGGTATATGCTAGGTCAGGTATCGTACCAGTGGTCAGGTATATAAGCGATCCTACTATCGATTGGTATGTAGAAGGGTCGGGTATCTGTTCCCCTTCTGTTCCTTTCTGTAGTTGAATGCCTTTCGGTAAGAGTGTGGATACAGAACGCGAGTTTTCCATAGAGTACCTTTCGAGGATTGACATGATGTATTATTCTTGGGTAAGATGTATCCCGTCTGATGTATACGCGATGTGGAGGCCGAGCAGGAATGTAACTTCCCTTAAGTCAGTAATCTCGAATGCCGTTTTCAGGTCTTCTATCAGAGAGGTGGCTTTGGGAGTTGGGGCCGAGTATATAGCGATGTCGTCAACATAAACCGAAATGTAGATGTCGTGTTTATTGTGAACAAACATGTATGGGTCAAGGGAGGATGTCGTAAAACCTCTAGATGTTAAGTATCTAGCGAGGAGAGCATACCATTCATTCGCAGATTGCTTAAGTCCATAGAGACATCGATTAAGTCACCATACTTTATATCCGTTACTGTACCCAGGTAACGGTCGCATGTAGACCTCTTCTTTCAATTCCCCATAAAGGAAGGCTGATTTAACATCGAATTGTCGCGGTCGCTACTTGTTTTTGGCGCAAACTGCAAGCAGGAAACGGAGTGATTCGTAACGGATAACTGGTGCGAAGGTGTCATCAAAGTCGAACCCAGGTACTTGAGAGAAACCTTTGGCTACGGCTCTTGCATGGTATCTTTTCAGTGTACCGCCAGCATTTCGTTTCGTTTTGTATACCCACTTACTATAGATTATCTTTCTTCCAATCAGTTTATCTACTTCACCGAAAGTTCTATTCTTTTTCAGTGCCTTTATCTGATCGTCCATGGCTGAGGTCTAGTGTTCCTTAAGCGAGCTAGTGGGCGCTTGGTGATACATCAAGGGGTCCTCGTTTGCCTGTACTTTGACATTTCTGCCATAGTATTGAGGTGGACGAATAAGTCTTCCAGATCTGGTCCGTGTTGCCGGTGGTTCCTCCGGTTGTTCCTCCTGTTCAGGTGGTTCCGGGGTTGCCTCTGGTGTTGCAGTTTCATTATAATCTTGTGGGTTTTCTGGCGGTGGAGGAGGATGTACTTCGATGGTCGGCCTTTGTGGTGTCTTTTCTGTATCCAATTCCGGTGGCTCATATGGAGTAGAGAGAGGTATTTGCTTTTCATATGGAGTAGGGAGAGGTGGTAGAAAGACATTCTCGTAGACTTCTGGTTCCGGCAACGATTCTGATGGAGTTGATGGTTGTATTGTTTTGTTTGTCCAATGTATCTGTCGCGTTTCAGAAATCTTATGCTGTGAGGGGATGTATATCCGGTATAATTTGTTGGAGGAAGTGTATCCGACAAGGTATCCTTCGATTGCCTGAGGTTGTAGCTTACTTCCAGGTTTGCGTGTCTCCTCTGGTATATGGACAAAGCATTTGGTCCCGTAGGGGCGAAGGTGGTTTATCAACGGCTTTTTGTTGTAGAGAGATTCATAGGGCGTTGAGTTTCCTATCGATCGGTTAGGGAGTCTGTTCCTTAGGTATACGGCGGTTGTGATTGCTTCAGCCCATAGTCACAGCGGTAATCCTGTAAGCATAGAACGTGTTGATGTGATTATCGTCCTTTTGTACCGTTCGGCAACACCATTAGATTCATGAGAATAAGCGCGGGTTTTGTCATGTATGATTCCATGCTTTTGTAACAATATCAGCATTTCATTATTGACATATTCTCCTCCGTTATCAGTTCGGAATCGTTTAATAATAGCACTGTCCTGGGTTTGTCTTTCTTTGATGAACTGTGCAAACACTTTTACGGTATCGGATTTAGCCTTGACGGGGTAAACCCAAGTGTATCGTGTACCGTCGCCTATAAATGTGACATAGTACCAGGAGTTGCCAAAGGATGGGGACGAAAACTTTCCACTTAGATCTGAATGGATTAGATCATAGGGGCTTTCACACCGGCTCTGTATCGATTCAGGTTTGTGCTTTGTAGACTTTGAGGTGATGCAAGTTTCATAACACCAGTCTTTAGGAACTTTGGGAATTAACGGGTCATCGCTGTAGTTGTTGCTTCGTAGGTAAGGAGGTGAAGGGTGTCCAAGTGCTTCATGCCATTATTGGTATGTCATCTTGTTCGCTATATCCTTTTCTTCTTGCACAACATAATCTTGACCGTCTAGTTTTCCGCAGATTACTTCGGCTTTATTTTTCCCTAAGATGAACATGTCCTTCCCTTTACTACTTAAAGAAAAACCCTTTCCCTTCGAAACCACAGCGCGCCATGACATCAAGTTGCTTTTACCCAACTTGGGAACCCAGAGAACTCGTTGCAGGACTATCGGAACTACATGACCTTTTGAGGTTTTGGCCATGAGTCTAACTATTCCTGAACCACATGACTCTATTATAGAGTCATCTCCCAACCTAACGGTACCAGTACTAGGTACATAGTTTATAAGAAGGTCTAGGTTGTTTGTCATGTATGAGCTTGCACCGGTATCGATTACCCAGTTGAGTGGATAAGGATTTCTTGGTGTAGAGAGGAGAGAAGAGGATGTACTGACCGGTTCGTATATCTCTTCCTTTCCGATCTTGGCTGAACTAACCGCTTTCTTTTCCTTCTTCTTTCGGTTGTCGGCCTTGAGTTTGTTACACTCATTCCAAGTATGTCCCTCTGACCGCGCAGTGGGGTAGTGCTTTTTCCAGTAGGTACATTCCTTGGTATTGGCCGGCGTCTTTCGAACCATTTCCCTTTCCTTTCTTTTTCCTTTGACATCAGCGCTTTTATACGCTTTGTCTGTTTCGGAATTACCTGAAGGTCTCAAGTCCAACAGTTTGTTATAGACATGATCGTAGGTAATGTCCTCCTTGGTTTGGAGGTTGTCAATAATGTTACTCATTGACTCGGGGAGGGAACGGAGAAGAACAGCAGCTTTTACTTCAGGTAACTCGAAAACCGTTTTGAAAACAAACGGCAAGGTGTATCAGTCATGAGCGAAGGAGGAGGAGCAACGATGTTGCATTCGATTCCAAAGGGTATCGTATGCGTTGATGTGATCGGCTATTGGTATGGCCGCATCGTATTTGGCGTCAAGGACAGCATTGAGTTGCTTAAAGAAAGAGGAAGTATTTTCTCTAGCAAATTTGTCTTGAAAGGCTTTCCATATGGCTGCTGGTGTTTTGTGGGTTGCCAGAAGGATTAGCCATTGGGAGTCTATCGTTTCAAGGAAGTAGGTTGAGGCCCATTGGTATCAATCTCTAAACGCATCTATCTTCTCGCTATTGTTTTCGCCTTCTTCGTCTTCGTACGGTTTCGGTATTATCTCCCATTCGGTTACTATATCCCAGCAGTTGTAAAGTCCCAGCACATATTCTGAGATATTGTGCCATGATCTGTAGTTGTTGGGCCCGGTGAGCTTTGGGATAGAGCTCAGTTTGTAGGACGGTACCCAAGAATGCTTGGAATTGTCGGCGATATTTCTGGCAGCTGGGGTGGGAGCTGCTGGGAGTAGTCCAACAGCTGGTGATGCTGGAAGTGGTACAGCATGGGCTGTTGGTAAAGGTACTCCAGCAGTTGCTGGGGGAGGTAACGGAGGTTGGGGAGGTACTGCGGCAGCATTTGAGGAAGTCTCGCTCATGTCGCTTAAGTATCGGTACTTGTGTTGAAAATTAAATAACAAGCTTAGCCAATTGGGCGCCTTATTGTGCTATAGGAAGCGATAAGGTGTATGATCGAGTGGTTAGGGTTGTGGGGGGGTACAAGCTCTGATGTTAAGCGAGATGGTTGCGACCGTAGTTGGGAAGTGATAAAACCGTTCGGATGGAGGAAGCGATAATGTCTTTTGTGAGAAGTAGAGTAGTAGAAGGCCTATTGTCTTAAGGTGTGTAAGTGTATGTCGTTTGACTATGAATGCGCCGGGCTCATAACCTATTGAATTTGTATGTAGCCACACAATGTTAATAGCTTGAGTACGAGAATACGATACAGTATTAAAGGTATACTGTAGGTACACTTAGACGAGGAGAATGGTAGTAGGAAGGCAGATTGGAAGTAGTTCTTGTCCTTAATTCTTTCTGACACTCGGAGCGGTAACCAGCTATATATACATGTACGTATACTTAAGCGAAAAAAAGAAATAAGTGGGAAAACCTTGTAAAAACATAAGTGCGAACAAGTTTGACCCCGAAAAACTACCAAGGACATTCAAAATAAAATATATATAACTTGTAATGGTGTGAGAGATTTTAAGTGGAAAACTAACATGCAATGCACCTTCCAAAAAGGTCGCAGTACATAAGTGAGAATAACCAAGACATCCCACACATGCAAATAAGAAAATATATATCCAATTATCTCATCTTTATCTTGAAATATAATCTAAATACTCAATGTATATGCTCTTGCTGTAGTAATGTTCGTGATCTATAGGTAAACCAGAAATGTAACTAAGGAGAGAAATACAAGTCATTTAAAAGAAATATACTTATGAAACGAATAATAGAAAATTTCAACCGGCTCTAAGTGAAAGGACTCCACGAGGGACTTCTGAGCTCGAACATAAAAATCAATATATGGAGAGTCTTGATCAAAAGATAGGATAGGCAACATGCCCACATGGCCCGAGAACCAACAGTACGAAGTTCCCCGCGTCACCTGGTGGCTACCTGCTACCAGTATGTAAGCAAGTTACTATACCGAAGAAGTTGGGACATAGCAATGCAAGATCTACCAGATAACAAATCCACGACTGGAGGACAACCAACACGGGCCATTCCGCCTGCCACACGAGTCTGAGTCATATTATACCTATGTACTATCTTGCCTTCTGGCTAGAGTGTGAGATAGGGATGTACCGCTTTGGTGTGCAAGACCCCTCTGATGGAGCTGGATGGATAACTGAAACCCTAAGGGAAAGGATTGGTGAAAGCAGGAACTCCATACCAGGAGAGTAAAAGGGCTAATAACCGCCCGAAAATCTGCTATGAGCCCAGATCTGGCATGTAGGGAGAAGGCATCTAGCCTGAAAACTGGTCATGCGCAACTGCGTATCAGTAAAACACTGCTTAGTATGTAGACCCAGATGGTTAGGGCTCAAGAGTTACTAGTTTGTCTGAGGAGACCTCAATGGTCGAAACTACGCAAGCATAGTAACAAACATTTTGTTACCTACCCCTAATAAAAATGATGCCTGAAGGAAAGAACAAAGAAAGTTTCATCCACACCAAGCGCGTGGAATTAAGCACTCCAAAACCAAAATGATACAACTGTCCAGAGGGGATCACCTACCTCCATATACATGATAACGGATACAAACTTAAAGTCTTATTAGACTCACCATCCAACGTATTCCTTATCAATAAGGACCTAGCTAAAGCCCTTCACATTTGTATAGTGGAACGTAACAAGGCAGTTGATATCATAGGCTTTGATGGATCATCAGCCGCCTCTGGAGGGAAGTGTTACACTCTCCCTATAAAATTGGAAATAGGAAAAAACTGACACATCTCTGAAGTGTCGTATGAAGTGGCTAAAGGAGGTCACTATAGAATGGTAATTCCTTTTGGTTGGTGACATCATGAACACCCAGTGTCTCACATAGAAGATGCAGAAAACTGGACTTTCTCCGCAAAAGGTTGTGAAAACTGCGTTGAGCAAGATGAAGGGATAGCGGATATGTTCGAATATGACGAATCACTCACTTGGGATCCTAATGCATGTCGAATTGGACGAATTGGAGCCATCGAGAATACAGTGGAGCTCGAATAGTTACCAAAAGAATACTGGCATTACAAACATGTATTTGAAGTCCAGATGGCAGAAAGGTTAGCCCCAAGATGAACCTTCAATCATGAGATAAAATTGATTCCCGGATCAACACCCTCGTCGGGACCAATATATCCACTGTCAGAAAAACAGCTCGAGGCATTAAGAGAATACTTGGAGACAATGATCAAACAAGGAAAGATCACGCAGAGCTAATCACCAGCAGGAGCACCAATATTATTTGTACCTAAGCCAGATGGCAGACTACGCCTAGTTGTGGATTACCAGAATCTGAACAAGATTACCATCCTCAACAAACATTCCCTTCCACTAACGTCCAAACTCCGTGACTGAGTAGCCGGTACCAAGATCTTCACCAAGTTAGACCTTAGAGATGGCTACCACTTAATTAGGATTAAGGAAGAAGATGAATGGAAAACAGCTTTCCAGACAAGATATAGGCATTACAAATACAAAGTTATGCCATTTGGATTGGTCAATGCTACGGTGACTTTCCAAGATATAATGACCTAAGTAGTTAAAGAATACTTGGATGTTGGAGACGTCTGTCATCTTGATGATATTCTCATTTATTCAAAAAATAAAAAGGAACATATCGAAGCTGTCAAAAGAGTTTTACAAAGTCTATCAGACTTTCAATTAGCGGTATCACTAAAAAAGTCGACCTTCCATGCCACTGAGGTAGAATTCCTTGGATATATGGTAGCGGTCAATGGGGTATCTATGAGCACCCGCAAGGTGGAATCCATAATGGTTTGGAAAGCACTTAAGTTGGTTAGAGAAGTACAAATCTTTATTGGATTTGCTAACTTCTACCAACGCTTTATTAAAAACTTCTCAACTATCTGCAAACCCATAACCGAGACATTACAAGGAAATTCTAACAATTTCAAAGGGGGAGTTGAACAGGATACGGCGTTCGAAGAATTAAAACACGGCTTTACTACAGCTCCCATACTCTACCACTTCTTTATAGAAAGAAAAACTGTGGTGGAAACTGATGCTAGCGATTTCGCACTCAGTAGCGTCCTGTCTCAATACTTCGAAAAAGGCTACAACCAGTAGCTTTCCATTCTGGAAAACTAAACTCATTGGAGCGCAATTATGAAATTCATAATAAAAAACTTTACGTGATCCTAGAGGCAATCAAGGAATGGAGACACTACTTGATCAGAACGGAGAAACTGATTACAGTCTTTACCGACTATCAGAACCTACAATACTTCCTTACCTCAAAAGTCTGGAGTGGCCATCAAATTGGATGGGCTCAGAAGTTGGTAGAATATAATTTTCGTATTGTATACCAACCAGGCATAAAGGACGGAAAGCTTGACGCATTAAGCAGACGTCCGGAGTACCATCCGGAGGAGGAAGCTACGTATTGTGAAGAAAAAGATTTGAAAGCGGAAGGTTTCTTGGTATCACTGGTAGTGAGGGTAGGCGATGAAGGAGAAGCCTGGGATGGTGATAAGGATTTCGATTTGGAACCTCGAAGAGGTGGAAAGGAATCCTTTATTAGGATTAAAAGATTGCGTAAAAAAGCATACTTGCCAACAAAAGGCTCAAGAATGGCAGTAGGACATGATCTGTATGCCATAGAAGATGAGATTGTCCCAAAATACAGACAAGTATTGATAAGGACAGGAGTAGCAGTTGGGCTATGGGAAGGAACTTGCGGAAGAGTTGCTCCAAGAAGCGGATTAGCAGTTTGAAGCTGGATCTCCACCGGAGCTGGAGTAATTGATGCCGATTACACTGGTGAACTCACAGTCGTCCTATTCAACTATAAAAATGAGGACTACCAGATAAGAATGGGCAATCACATAGATGAGCTAGTAGTAGAAAAATCAACAGCTCAGACATAACAGAAGTAGATGACTTGGAAGACACGGAATAAGGAACCGTGGGATTCTGAAGCACCAATATAGCGATAAGATCCTTGATTGTCCAGGAACAGGAACCTAGGATCGGTTACCTGCAGGCATCAGCTAATGACAACGAACACTGGTACGACATTTCAGAAGTACCTGAGAAAGTTCTAATGTCGAACGTCATCATCTTGCGAATAGGTATGAAGCAGTTCAATCCTGAATTCTTAAGCGAGATACAGGAAGCTATCATGATGGATGCAGCTTAGTGGCAATGGAGGCAACAGCTTATTAGGCTATGAGATGAAGCAAGAGATTTCCACAAGGACTGGACCTTAACCGATGATCTGCTATACTATAAGCAAAGACTATTTGTACTAGATAGTCAGGCTCTATACACTAAGATTGCAGAAGGAAGTCATAATGCAAAAGTTGCAGGACATTTCAGACAAGAGAAAATCTTGGAAATCATCATGCAAGACTTCTGCTGGAAAGGACTTGCGGAATGGGTCAACAATTACATACGATCCTGCGATGAATGCCAACATAATAAGTCACCTAGACATGCTAAGTACAGATTATTGCAAACATTGCAAATACCCTATGTGGCGAGGGCATCTATCTTGGTGGACTTTATGACAGAACTACCAGAGTCACAGGAGTGTACTTAAATAATAGTAGTAGTTCATAGATTCACTAAGATGGTACATTTCATCGGACTACAGATATCTGCTACAGCCAAGGATGTTGCAAAACACAATCCTAAAAGAGGTCTGGAGGCGTCATAGCCTACCAACTAAAATCGTCTCGGACATGGACTCAAAGTTTGTAGGAGAATTCTGGAAATTGCTCTGCAAAGCACTGGAGATTAAGCGAAGGATGTCAACGGCATACCACCCTCAAACTGACAGACAAACTAAACGTACCAACCAAGTGCTGGAAGGATACCTGCAAAGTTTTGTCAACTATGATCAGAATGACTGTTATCAGCTACTACCACTAGCGGAACACGCCTATAACAACTCCATAACCAACGCTCATGGGATGTCACCATTCTATGCGAACTACAAATTCTATCCACAAACAGAGTGGATAAAGGAGTGTGAAGCTCAAACGCCATGAGCGACACTTTACGTGAACTGGATTAAAACGATATATGAACAAGTAAGGAGGTTCCTAGAAAAAACATGGGAAGGAATGTCAAAGTGTTATGACTGGAAAGCTCGACAATAGCCAGACTTTAAGATTGGAGACAAAGTAATGCTAAATGCGATAAATATTCAAACCCAACGGAAATCAAAGAAGCTTAGTCCCAAGCTTTACGGTCCATTTCAAATCATAGAGAAGGACGGATCACAATTCTTCAAGCTAAACATATCCGACCAATGGAATATTTATTGCATATTTCATATCGCACTATTGGAATCCTATCGCGAGTCAGTTCGTGGCAATCGCCAACCACCCCCTAGAGAACCAGTGGACATTGATGGTGATCTACAATGGGAGGTTGAAAAAATAGTAAGAAGCGATATTCGCTCTTACGGAAAACGGGTACGTGGCCGCTATCAAGAGAAGCGAGAACTGTGGTACTTCATCAAATGGCAAGAGTGTTCAGAAGACAAGAACATATGGGAGGCAGCTACCGGTATGGAAAACGCAGAGGAAGTTGTGGAAAATTTTCATAATGAAAATCCAGACATGCCAAGAAGGGCAGAAGTAAGATAGTAAGGAAAAGGTTTTCCTACTGTGGCCAAGTAAACATGGGAGGTTTTTCACCCTGACTACACTGAGTCTTGAAATGTAATTAGAAGAAAATTATCAAAAGGTTATAAAGGCATTCAAGGCGAAGCCTGGTAGGAGGGAGCTCATATTAGGCATATGGAAATCTGAGACATGTGCACAGACCCACAGTAAGGTAACTGTGCATAGACCCTCGGGTTTCCAGAGTGCCAACACCCCCCTCTGGTCCCCTTATGGGGCCTACACGTTATTAGCGAGATTTTGAGAGTTGCATCCTATAACTAAAAGGTCACATCAATGAAGCCTACTTCATAATACCATATAGGTCGCTATGGTCTGTCCGACCATATCCTGTTCGCAAGATATATGAGAGAGTACCTGTGGCAACATCTGGGAAGTACAACGGATGAAGTCCGTTACAGGCCTACTGAGATAGTCGGCTACCAGGTTAGGCTTCCTAAACTATGGGCTGAAGGTGACAGGATGTCTGCGGCAAAATACTTCAGGAGGATGTCCGAGTAGCAGAGGCTATTAGGAGTATACCGAATCCACTCATACCCTTTTGAGATCAGCTGTAGGTTAGTTAGTCCTAGTAATAGGACCCCTCTATGGAGGCCGGCGGATCAAGGAGAAGCTTGCTCAAAATGAAAAACCTAGATAAGTCGGAGCCCCTTAAGACGTTGACACATTGGGCTCGCACTTGCGATTACCACTAGGTAGTCTGGCATGAACTTGATCACTTCATGACCAAAGAGACTACTGGAACGATAGTCAACTAGACTAGAGTAATATAATAGTCTATGTGGACAACTAAGTTGGAGGCCACTGTTTGGTATAACAAATAGTGCAGTCATCTCAACAAAGGAATCCTATTCCATAACCGTAAATGGGTGTGATAAGTTTCAGGGTCAAATGGTGTTCGCACTTATATGATTCTGGTCATTTACGTACTAAAACCAGGATAGTACTTTGGGGACATAGTAGTTAGAAGTAGTCCACAAACACTCAGATGCGGGATATAAATATCGAAGTGCCTCTCGAGCTTTACAGATATCATCAAGCAACGGAGGAGAGATCTTCTCAGTGTAAAATTGTTTATGTCATAAATCTTTACTTTACTTATTTTATTGAGACAAGCCTTCCTCAGCAGATTCTGTGAACGAAGATTTTGGCCGATGTCCCTCAGTTATAGTAGAGATCGGCGTCCGGCTAACACTGCCTTACTAGAATCTTTTGGTGTTTGTGCTCACCAACCACAGCTAGGACTTTCTCTTTTCTTACCTCTTTCCTCATTAATGTAACCGCCTCTCAGGAGATGCGGTAAACGTAGGGTTAACGGGCTTTATTCTGTACCAAGGTGGTAGCTAGCGAATCAAAGTCCAGAGGCTTTAGCCACAGTTGTTGAATAGACTTCTTACTGTATCGCAACTACTGAAGTCTCCGAGGTGTTTGGTAGGTTTCAAATCAAAGATTCTTGAAGCGAACTGCAGAGAGTAACTGTTCAACCAAGTATATTGAAAAACTCTGTCTGCCGAAGTCTGCTCCTTCTAACGAGAAGAATAGCAGTTCTTAAATACACTTCCTAGGCTACCGGGAGCCTTGTTCTCATAATCGACTCCAAAATGGTAGCCTTGAAACCAAACATAAAACATATAAAGTATCAAACCAATACTCGAAACCAAACATAAAACATATAGAGTATCAAACCGATACTCGAAACCAAACATAAAACATATAGAGTATCTAACCGATACTCGAAACCAAACATAAAACATATAGAGTATCAAACCGATACTTGAAACCAAATATAAAACATATACAGTATCAAACCCTACACTATCAGGCTAGAGGGACACCTCGTTTCCTGAAACAAATTCAAAACTCAAACAGTATCAACTGATAGCTGAAAATCCTAAACCAGTAACCAGTACCCGTTACACCCCGAAAACAAAATAAAATCCTTATTTCAAAACATAATAACAAATTTCTAATCCTCGCTATCATAATCAGAATTCAAATAAGGATCTCAAAAACCTCTATCAACCGGGGTTACATTTTGATAGCTCTCAAAACCATCTTTAGGAGGAGAATAACACATAGGAATAAACCCAGAAAATACCGCGGGAAATTCATCTCCTGGCATGTTATCTGTCCACCATGCCTGAATCAACTCCATCGCATGTTCTAATCCTTCCACCGGTTCCCAACTATTCTCGCTTGTAGGATACCCTTTCCAACTAACCAAAAATTGCCCCTTTCCATGTCGTTCTCTGTAATCGATGACTGATTGAACTTCCTATTCCTGTTCTTCATTGATGAGAATTGGTGCCGGCTTTGCAAATGCTTGTCCTGGAAATTGGAAATCGTCTTTCGGGTGGTAAGGTTTGACTACTAAGCAGTCGAAAACTCCTTTCTTCCTTCGGTACATTCTAGCATCCATGCTAACTGTCTAGTTCTAGGTGTGTTCGTCAAATTCGAGTACTGTAAAAGGGCCTCGCTAGCGTGGTTGCAATTTCCGAGATCTGCCACATTCCGTTGCAAATTGGTCTCCAAAAACCATAATCCCTTCCCCAATCTCGACAGGTTTGTGTGAGTTCCTCCTCTTAATTGCCACTCTGTTCGCTCTTGCTCTAGCCAACCGTAATGCTTAGTATGCCGCATTTCTGATTTCCTGGTGTCGATTGTAGTAATCATTGGATGTAGGTACTGTGGTAGCATTGACTTCATAGGTATCGAGTAGTTGGTATTCTCGTCCATACACAGCTTTGTATGGTGACATTCCAATAGTATCGGAGTGACCTGCATTGGAGTAAGCTGTTACTTCTTGGAGGGAGGTTAGCCTGTTGGTTTGGCGGGCATTTACAACATTCCTTAATGCTGTTTTCAGTTCTCGAATCTTCCTTTCTGCTTGTCCATTGGTCTGGTGGTGGCCAGGCGTAGCCATAATGTGTTTGACTCCTATCGTTTTGAAAGTTTGTTTCCAAAACCGTGAGGTGAACCGTGGATCAGCATCGCTAACAATCGACGTAGGTATTCCATGAGGGGTGAAAATATGGTGACGGAGTAACTCCCTTGTTGAAATTGCAGTAGCGTTTACTGATGTTGGTATCAGCCAGCTGAACCCAACTGCTCTATGTACTACCACCAATACTGAGTCATATCCTTTCAGCTTCGTAAAGGTACCCATGAAGTCGATAGCATAGCTCGAAAATATATCAAAAGGAAAAGGAAGCGCGAGGGTGTTGCCAGTAGGTAATGTAGTCCTTTCCCGGTTCAATTGAGATATGTCACATTCCTGGAAATAGTCTTTGAAATCCTTCCTCATCTCCGGCCAGTAGATGTATTCTGTTGTGTACCGGAGGTTTCAATCAGCGCTATGGTGTCCTTTATTATGTATTTCTCCTATTATCAGCTCCCTTAGTATTTCTCCATTCACTCCATGACCCTTTGGAATGTAAAGGCAATCTTCTCCTCCTCTTGTGGTAGCGTATAGTAGCCCATTGCGTATTTGGTAATGTTGCATCCTTCCGTTTCGTGAAGTGAGGTTGGAATCCTTTGCTAACTGATAGATTGGGTCGTTTCTATATCCTTTAACCATCTGTTCCCTCCAAATGTTTCTCATATCATCCACTCCTTGGATGATATCCCTTTCGTCCACCACTCTTTCTAATACTGTTACCTCCTCCTCCTCTTCAGGTATTTCATACACTTTGTAGAGCTCGCGTTTCTCGTGAGGTAGAGAGGGTGGTTCTACTATCGGAACCTCATTCAGGTATGCAAGGGGCCCTCCATAGAGGGGCTCGTTGTGGTGGTGTTCAGGGTATTCGGGAGTCTGACATTCAGTAGAGGGCGTGCCACAGCCTTAAGCTTTCTTGACACGTTCTTTGATGGCTCGGATATCGAGGCGGGGGCGTGGTGAATGGGTACCTCTACCATTGTGATCATTGTTGGTGTTAGGTGGGGTTTCGATAACTGGTGGGCTGCTGCAGGGGGAGCCAGCATAGATCTTGATCTTCGGTTTCAATGCCTCGTGGTCAGGGCACAAAGGTATGTTGCAGAATACCCAATGCATTGATGCATGTTCAAGTTCCTCCTCACTCCTACCACTGGTATAACTTCGATGGTCTCCCCAATCATTTAGGGGTTCGCTATTTCTGTAATCGTCTGCATCTAGCTGTGCTTGCTCAAGGCTGCAGTTGCTTCCGCATTCTGAATGAGCACCAATGTGCTCAACTATGAGGGCTTCGAATCGAGACATTTCGTGTTCAATAGTGGGTTATTTGTGAGAAAGAAAGGATGAAATAGGTAATGAACTGGGTAAATCGTCTTCTGATATAGGATGATTTGCGGTATGTGGGTAATCATCGTTCTCATCATAAAGGCGGGATAAAGCGTCTGCTCAATAGTTCCATTTCCCTGGTCTGTACACTATCTCAGTATCGTACTTCCCAATAAACCCTCGCCATCGTAGCTGTTTTTTGGTAGGTGTTCTGCTTGTCTTGAGGTACATCAGAGGTAGGTGATCTGTGATGATAGTAAACTTGCTTCCTGCAAGTATGTGATGAAATGCCATCAGTGCATCGACTATCGCTAGAGCTTCCTTGTCGGTTGTGCCATAATTCATTTGGGCATTAGAGAATTTCCTGCTGTGAAGCGAAGCAGGTCTGGCGTTTTCTGGTGTTTCTCCTTGTCCTACCCATGCTCCCACACCTGTGTTGGATGCATCGGTTATCAACCATATTGGAAGTGACGAATCATATTGTAGTGGTTTCATAACCTCGTATTTTGACACAAGTCGCTTAACATTATCCATGGCTTGGTCTTGGGTGGCGGTCCACACAAATTCTGCAACTCCCGTGAGTTCCGTTAGGGGTGATGTAATGGTTGCAATATGTGGCAAAAACTGGCTGATGTAGTTGACCGTTCCTAGAAATTCCTGTAACTGTTTCTTAGTCTGTGGCGTAGTCCATTCTTCGATCTTCGCTATCTTTTCTGGTGCTGGTGAGAGTCCTTCATCATTGATGACATGGCCCAACACTTCTATACTTGTGGCGAAGAATTCCGATTTCTTCCTGCTTGCGTAGAATCGTGCCTCCTTGAGCTTGTCGCAAATCAGAGATATGTGTTTCAAATGTTCAGACTCTGTATTGGAAAAAATGAGTATATCATCAATATATACCCACATGAATCATCCTAGGTAGTCAGTGAATAGGTCGGACATTATGCGCATGAATGTTCCTGGAGCGTTCATATTTCCCTGTAGCATTACTTTGCTAACAAAATATCCAAATGGTGTTTTAAATGCGTTTTTGCTCACATCCTCTGGTTCCACTCTTGTTTGAAAGTAGGCATCGCTAAGATCGATTTTTCTGCTGTATCTTGCCCTTGCTAGTGTATTCAGGATCATCTTTTGGTCTGGAATGGTTTCAACATCTTTGATTGTAATCTCATTCCTCGCTGTGAGATCCACTAATGGCCTTATTCGTTTCTTGTCCTTTTTTTCTTGCGCAAACATGGGTGCTGCCGATGAAACTGCTTGTCTCTTTATAATTCCGGCTTTCTCCTTTTCTCTTAGCCATATGCTCATGTCAGTTGCCCATCGTTCCGGTATCGAGTAAGTGGGTAATGAGCGCTGCTCTTTCCCAGGTTGCAGATCTATCTTATGATTGATCTTTCTTAGGGGTGTCAAGTCTTCCGGTATTTCATCGCGAAATACTTCCTGGTGTTGGCTCATGACATCTTCATTGTTGATCACTGCTGCTCAGATCATACCACTAGTAGGTGTACAAATAATTCGAACATTCTGTTTGGGAAACAGAATAGCTAATTTGCCACATTTGATTTGAGCTTGGTGTTGTTCTAGGAAAGGTATTCCTATTAGTGTATCATATTTTGCCAGGTTTCCGACCAACATTCTAGTCCCTAGTACGGTCAGCTTTCCTGCCGATATGTTGACTGAACACTCTTTATGACCTTCAGATCGTGATCCTTTCATTGCTAGGTGTATCCTGATCGGTGTTTTCAATTCCTGACAAAGAATTCCGTGCCTGGTCACAAAGGTGACGCTAATTAGGTTTGCTCCTCTTGATCCGGTATCAAACAGGACTCTGGCTTCTTTGCCATTGACATGCATTGTTCCTTCGAGAGCGTCATGGGGTTTGACATTTGTTGGTCTAGCGGCTATTGTGATGATGTGTTCCTCATCTTCCTCTATTTCCATACCATTGATAAACACTTCTTCTGCTAGTTGTTCTTGTTCCATTCTATTGGAGGTGACTTCTTTCTTCACCTTAGCCTTGCCCTTGCCTTTGCCCTTGTCATCTTTGCTAGGACAGTCTCTTGCTAGATGTCCTTTACCTCCGCAGGTATAGCAAAGACCCGTTTCTTTCCATTCCTTAGGTTTGGAGTGGGGCTTGTTGCTGGCTTTCCGATTGTCCTTCCGTCCTTCTTGTTTGGAATTGAATTCTTTCACTGGTTTTTCGAACCTTTCTTTTCCATAAGCACTAGTGCTTTTTAGGGTAGCATCTATGCTCTCCACATTTTGTATAACTTCCATAACAGTATCTGTTTCAACATGCTGTAATTCCGCTTCTTGTCGTAGTCTAGGGTGCATGCTCTTGAAGAACTGTGGAATGAAGGCATAGTCGCTTATGGTATTTTCAGGTAGGCATGATCGGGACATCATCATGTCAGTTGCTATGGTTGATATTCGCTGTATCTTGCCATTATGCACTTGCGTGATTTCATGGAACTTGCAATAGGTATCATCGTTCTGTTTTGAAGATTGGAATCTTTCTCGCAGGAATCCAACAAGGTTTTCTCTGGTCATGTCTTCACCGAAATACTCTGCTACTTGGAAAGCTGCTTCTTGAGCTCATCCTTCAGTATAGAGGATCCAATAGTTTCCTCCTCCAGCCTCGCTAGTCCGTAGTCCATTAATCTGTAGGTATAACTCTATTGAATTATACTATCTATCGAACGCTTCTGGTTTGAGGTCATCTCCTTCACCAGTAAACTTACTAGGCGAAGGTACCTTGATGCTGAGTTTAGCTGTAACAGCTGGATTAGGTCTAGGTGTTGGTGGTCTTGGAACCTCTGGTGCTGGGGCTCCGGACCCAGAGGGTCCTGCTTCTGAAGCTATATCGTCTGATCCGTTGTCGCTATCAGAGCGATCTGGATCGTTACTTGGTGGTACTAGAGGTACTTGTGTACCTGTAGGCTTTCTTGGGGATTCTGGGTACCCTCCGGGGGTAGTGGTTGGTGGTTCCAGTGGTTGTTGTGATGATTCTCCTATTGATTGCTTAGCAGCGTCTCTAGCTAACTGCCTAGCAGCTGCGTCGCTTCCTGCCTGCTCCAAAGCTGGAGCCTTTGTAAACCATCCTTTGGAATCCCTGGTGCGCTGTTGAGAACCTTTCTCAGGGGCCTTGCCCTTGCTTGGTCCTGAAATACCTACTATCTTGATAACTTGCTGAAGTTAAAAAAATGTAACCGCCTCTCAGGAGATGCAGTAAACGTAGGGTTAACGGGCTTTGTTCTGTACCAAGGTGGTAGCTAGCGAATCAAAGTCCAGAGGCTTTAGCCACAGTTGTTGAATAGACTTCGTACTGTATCGCAACTACTGAAGTCTCCGAGATGTTTGGTAGGTCTCCCACTAAAGATTCTTGAAGCGAACTGCAGAGAGCAACTGTTCAACCAAGTATATTGAAAAACTCTGTCTGCCGAAGTCTGCTTCTTCTAACGAGAAGAATAGCAGTTCTTAAATACCCTTCCTAGGCTACTGGGAGCCTTGTTCTCATAATCGACTCCAAAACGGTAGCCTTGAAACCCAATATAAAACATATAAAGTATCAAACCAATACTCGAAACCAAACATAAAACATATAGAGTATCAAACCGATACTCGAAACCAAACATAAAACATATAGAGTATCAAACCCTATACTATCAGGCTAGAGGCACACCTCATTTCCTGAAACAAATTCAAAACTCAAACAGTATCAACTGATAGCTGAAAATCCTAAACCAGTAACCAGTACCAGTTACAATTATCATTATTATCACCATCAGGATTCTTGGGGTCACCTTCTTGTACCCCTGATGAGGATGTATTAGTTGCTTCGTTTCCTTTCTCCTTTTCCCTTCATATTAGTAGAGAATAATAGTGGTCATCATTCTCCTTGCAGACCGCAGATAAGGGTGCTATTCTGGAAGCCCCTTGTTCTGGGACCGCAGATATAATATTATTTACTGATAATGTCAATACCCACACTGCATTGTTTCTCTCCTCGCCCTACCGATGTTATTGCGTTTTGAGTTCTCAGACCTCCTTTTAGTAGATCATTTGGTCTAAACGTCATTGTTCTAGGGCACAGTTATTATTCTTTTTCCAATTGATGCTTTGAGAATGGAATTCCAAAAATTCCGTTCTTAGGCTAGTGACCATTTGTTCCCGCCTCTAATCTCGTACTGGAGCCTCTTCGCTTTGTTCCTCAAGGGTTCCATATAATCTCCTGGTTTTCTCTTCATGTTCTTGTTGATGCTTATCCTGTGCATCTATCCTTTTTGCCACTTCTCGTAGCATTTCCTGCTGGATATCTTTGACCTCTTATTCCACACCAGCCAGCTGCATCAACAAGACAGCGATATCATTGTCATGGATATCTTGTCCTTCTGCAATCTACTGCTGAACCTTAAGTAGTTTTAAGGTATTGTCTTGAGTAGCTCCTTACAAATGTTTGTAGGAGATGTTGGATTGGTCGAGCGATATATTGATATCTTGTCTGATCCGATCCAAGATTATTCTCAGATGACTAGCTAACTTAGCTAGATTTGCGGCATGATCTCTAGGCTTCGGAGTTGATTACTGTAATATCTGATGTGTACTTGCCACACTGGAAGATCAGTGAGAGGGAGGTACAACTCATCTCCAGAAGTAAAGTTTGTGCAGCATTGCTGGGGATGGACTCAATATGACCGAATCATCTGCTGCTGTCGTATCTAATTGGGTGTTCATAGGTGCTGCTGCCGTGATCCTTTTTGCTGGCTTTTGTGATATCTCAGGCATTGTGACCTTCTCGAGATAGGCTAATTGTTCTATTAGCCCTGAATGAGTGATAACTAGTACTTCATACCCGAGTTCCCAATATCCCTTGAAGGGCTTGAAGAAGCGAATATATAGTATGTGGTGTCTGAGGTGCTCTAGAGGTATAGGTAAAAAAGGGTTCAGGTCATTTGATTCTGGATTGAGGACTTGAATTTCTTCTTTTTTGAGGTTCAAGATGTACTTGTAGTACATCTATGGGTTTTGAGGCCCAAGCTGAGGGGATGGATAGTCTTTGGCTGATTCTGCCTAGTTTCTTATTTTTGGAGTACTGGGTACTCCACTCGACAAGGTCTTCTGACTCAGCAGAACCCTACCCAAAGCCCGAACTGTCCCAGGTACGATATATGTAATTGAATAGATCTCTGGTTAGGATCCCGAAAGGTAGTATGAACCACGAGGGTTCTTGCATATACTCTACTTCGATTTCAAATGTAAATCGGGCAGTGAGGAGCTTCGAATATATAATTGAAGTGAGAGCTGAGGGTGGCGTTTCAAGTTAACCCATAGTTCATATAGTGAGTCTTGGTAACAGGAGAACTATCAATATACTGTTAGGCGGATGCTAAACTCTAGTATAACTGAAGGACATAGGCTAAATCTTTGATCGAAGAATCTGTCGAGGAAGGCTCATCTCGATAAAATTGGTAAAGTAAAGATTTAAAGTGTACAACAATATTATATTGATAATATCTCTTCTCCATTGCTTGATGATCCCTCATCAGCCTAGAATAAGTATCTTTTATCATACTCCATATATTAAAGTATATTAACTATAATAATAACTTTGACCTCAAAGGGAGTTGAACACCTAATCTTGTAAACCAATACAAAAGCCATACCAACTGAGCTATAGTATATGATGTTATTATATGGACTTTATTGACATGATATTTTAGTTATAGGATACAACTCTCAAAATCTCGCTTATGACATGGGGGCCCTATAAGGGAGCCAGAAGGAGGTGCTGGCTCTTCAGTAAATCAAGAGTCTGTGTACAGTTACTCTACCGTGGGTCCGTACACGTGTCTCAGATTTCCATATGCCTAACAGTAGTATATAAATGAAAATAACTGAAACATTCTGCACATGTAATAAGAAAATATATTTCCAATTATTCCATCGCTGTCATGAAATATAAATGAAATACCTATTGTATATGCCCTAGCTGTAGTAATGTTCATGATTTATAGGTAAACCAGAAATATAACTGAGAGAAATACAAGTTATTTAAAAGAAATATACTTATAAAAAGAATAAATAGGAAATTTCAACATTCACCACGGGTTGTGACCACTGTCATGGTGCAGGGTTTCCTTTGTTTTGATAGTTTGGAGGGATTTTTATTTAAAGTCTTTACCGTTCATGTATACTACAAATTTGCAGGGTGGGGGAGTTTTTCGACTGCATGAGGTGTTGGAGTTGGTGGCTCTAAGATAGATCTTTCTGCATTCAAGTTGTGGAACCTTTGGACTAGGCACCTGGTAGTCAATATTCAAGGGCTTTATGACAGTTTTTCTTCTGGCTGCTTAAGGGCTAATATAGGGGAGAAGGTGAGTGCATCTGCCATAGTGTGACGAGCTGCATGTGAACTGTGTACCTTAAACACAAAATAAAATTGAAGATAAAAAATTAAAAAAATTAAAAAAAATTAAAAATTAAAAAATTAAAAAAAGACCTAGGAGATGAGCTCTTCACACTTCATTCTAAGTTATTTTCCTACCTATTACTTTATACTTTACGAATATAAAATCTTTTACACTCTTTAAGCAAGTCCAATTACTGATGCAAATAAGGACCTGAACTCTATTATAAGGGTACTGTTGGAGAAAGAGTATGATAGGCGATAAGGACTGGTGACAAGAGGTCTCTCCCACCTTACTATGGATATATGTTTAAGAGCTATCATCGAGAAAGAAGAGAGAGTTGTATCATCTACCTATTGCTGAAAACTAATATCAGTTAGGGATCGTAATATGGAGATTGTTTTATGCCATAGCTAGCACTGCATGCAGATTCTTGTATCCTAAATAACAAGGAAATATGTGAATATACAAATAAAAAATAAAAAAAGTGATATTTAGCTTTCATAATAAAGATAATTTAACACTTATTATACTTCATACTCCTTTGAATTTAATATCTAAAGACTTTGGGCGCGTTTTGCCGCCACAAGGTAGGAGGACAAAATGCAAGGTTGAGTAATCCTTCAAGGATCAACCGAGTGGTGGTGTTCTTCTAGTGCAAACTGCAAGGTTCAAACTCACAGAATGGGGCTCCCAATTAGCAGGTTGGACCTTTTAGTCTGATCCGTTTTTGAAAACTTGTCTCTTTCAACGCTTAGAGTAACTTCACAACTCTATTTGTCCACACTGCCATCCTTCCACAACCCGCTCTCCTCTTGAGTCCGGAAACCTACCCCCGCTTGTCTTTGCATACCAGATATTTGTCGGTTCAATCCTTTGCGAGATGGTTGATTTCTCTCCTGAACTTCTTTGTGCTATTGGATATGCGGTTGGAGCCTATTGCCAGCTTCATATGGGAAAGGAGTCATACCGAACTTCAGCGATGTCTGGATGCATGTATGTAGCTGAGTTGTTGGAAGGGAGAGAGGAATGGATGATAGAAGTACTCGGAATATCTCAAACCTTGTTCTTTGCTCTATGGCAGTTTTTGGTTAGTACTAGGGCTCTTGAGGATAGTCAGTACATTGGAGTAGATGAGCAGCTCGCGATATTTTTATGGATTGCTCGAGGAGGACAATCCTTTCGGCAGGCAGGGGAGCGCTTCCAGCGAAGCATATTTTTGATCAAGCTGTAAATATATCCTACCGACTTCTATTCTTATAGTACCTTACTAATACTGTATTCTTTAGATATTTTCATCGCACTATTGATGGATTAATCTATCTTCATTCGGAGACCGTCCAACTACCATCTCTTAGTATTCCGTCAGAGATTAGATTCAATCCTAAACTTTACCCATACTTTAAGGATTGCCTTGGAGCTGGAGATGGTACCCACATTTTAGCGAAAGTTCCAGCAGCGAATGTACCCTGCTTTCGGAACCGGAAGGGTAGCATATTACAAAATGTGTTTGCATCATGTCGGTTCGACTTCTACTTTACCTATGTTTTACCTGGTTGGGAGGGGTCGGCCCACGATAGTCGAGTTCTTGCCGATGCCGAGTCTAAGGGATTTTTGGTTCCAAAAGGCAAATACTACTTACTTGATGCGGGGTACTCATGCTCAACTGGGTATTTAACACCATATAGAGGTGTACGTTACCATTTAAGAGAGCAGGCACTTGCCTCTCAACGCCCACAGAATAAGGAGGAACTTTTTAACCTTCGGCATTCTCAAGCACGCAATGTAATTGAGCGGATTTTTGGTGTACTTAAGAAGAGGTTTACTATTTTCCAAACCCCGATGGAATATAACTTTCCCGTCCAAGTCAAGGTTGTCCTTGCTCTTACAGCTCTGCATAATCTTTTGCAGGAGGAAACAGATGGGACTGAGTACAGACAGTGGTTAGAAAAGATAAAGGAGGACGAGAAAAGGCAGGAGATACGGGCAGCAAGGAGTGATTGTCTGAGTACTGGGAATTTGGAGAACGATAACGATAGCTTGGACTCGGACTTGAAAGATACTGGCTCTGTCGATATGAAAAAACTACGGGATGAGATTGCAGAAGACATGTGGAAAGATTACTGTAAATATGTTCTTGCCCGTAAGAAGCGTTGACAGTTACAAACTATGGGCAGAATTCTGCAATTTTTGAATCTCTTGACGAAGCCACTTTTCCTGAAGCTCATGTGATGCTCCTAAGTAGATCCGTGCCTTGATCTCACTTTCCATCACAGTCATAGCATTAACCAACTCCTCCAAACTAAAAATATCACCAAATCGTACCTGCAGATCTCGAACTGCCTCTTCCTGCTTGCTTATCTGAGCAGAACCTGCCATAGCACTAAGCTTCTCAAGTGCATTCGCGATAGCAATACCGGCTCCATTTCTTTCCCGTTTTGGTCGAATGATCGATGGATTCTCCAGTGTCTCCTCTGATACACGCTTTTCTTTGCGTTTCTCTTCTTTAGATTTCCCGGGAGTTATGATCCGAGTCATTCCACTTTGACTACTCCTATCCGTTCCATCACTCTCGGGCTCCAGAACTAAATCTAGGGCAACTAGTGTATCCCTCGCCGTACCCACAACCTCGGATCCTCCCTGCTGCCCTGCCCTTTCTGCCATAGCCGCTGCCGGTGTAGATGCATATTGGCCAGTAGCGGTATGACCAGAGCAAATCTCATCTATCTCGGTGTAAAAAGGAAAGGGTTTCTGGCGGAATTTTGCTGCTTCAGGATGTTTGGTGATATAGTCATCCCATACTCCATCTGCTGCAGTAGGTATATCTTTCTCCTCATTCTATCCAAAGCCTGAGTTCTCTTTCAACCTATGGAACGAACAATAGTCTACCTTAAGCTTTTTAATTTAAATACTATTAGCGATCCTAATCTTACAGATACTTGAGAGAAGATAACTTACCGAAGTATACTTTGTCTTACATTGGGTGAGATCGAGCCTTGTTCCATAGATGCTATTGGTAGCGATGCGAGCCTTTTGCCAGGCTTCCTTCTTGAAACCATTTTCTCCACGCTTTCCTTCTTTAATTGACTGCAATAGTGAGCCCAACATAGCATGCACCATCTCATCAATCCATTTTGCTTTGCCCGAGGTCATTGTTATGGCTACCGAGAGAGTTTGTTTTGAGCTTCAGAGATAGGAAATCGTGAGGCGTTGAGATTGCAAGGTTGGGAAGAACATGCCACTAGCTTGAAAATCTTTTCAATGGTACAAAATGGTAGCGCACTGTCGCAATCCTGATTCTCCACCTTGCATTTCAACCTATCTGGAACGGCAAAATGCACCCTTTATTTTCACTTATGCCACAAATTAAAAAAGCAAGAACCACTAGTAGAGCAGTAGGCCATTTGGGTGGTAGGCCCTATACCACGATATATGATACAATATTTTCTAAAAGGGAAAATCCATTATCATAAACCCTAATTTTTTCCATATTTTATGCCAAGAATCAAGCCTTCGTATTTAAATTGCACAGCCACATGTAACACTCTTTTTTCAGCCTGGTACACGTTTTGGATGGCTTGAACCATACTCCCTTTTTTTTTTTGCTACGGGAACCGGATCTTGGAAGGCGATGGAGAGTGTATGGTATATTGGGCTCTAACAGCGGGTTAGGGAGCACACTTGCTCCGCATCTGATGCTATTTAGGGTGAATTTTTCTTCTGCTTTGACACCGCAGCGGTACGGATTCAATTCGGTTCATACAATCACTTATCATGTGGCAATGATGACTACTGCAAATTGCCAACACTAGGATATCGTTAGGACTTTGCTTTTTTTCTTCTTCTTTTTTTTACTCCACAGCGCCGAACTTGGCTACAGGTAAAGGCGGGAGTCTGGTGCTGTGTGGTGGACCATTGGTGGCTTGAAGTGACGAGGACGATGGAGAGATCTACTCCACGGTACTTGTGGTAGTGGATGTGTTGGGGTGTGCTTGATTATAGATACAACCACTCGACAAAGGTTTTCGTGGAACAGAGTTTCTATTTGATGGAGGTTGGGTAGCATATGGGGGGGGTATTACGCAATTAGGATGTGTAGGGAGAGGGTTCCCATTTCACGAAGGCTTCTTCCGAGTGGCTACACCTTAGTAGCGCCTTTGGCGTCTTGCGGTATTTGACTACTCGAGTAGGGTCGGGGATTCGCCATGTTCGGGGTAGGATATGATATAAAGTACAATGGTCATAGGGTATTTGCCTTATTTATGAAGGGGTATCATACTAGTATTTTATATGTTCGCAAAATACTCATATAACGACATGACGTCCTCTCTCTAGCCACCGTTAACCTCGGCATTAGAGGGTTTGCGCCCGACAACCTAGGTGCCAGTTAGAGCAAAAGCGACCTAGGTGCCAGAATAAGTTTGCGCATAGTGTCCAGGTGACCTAGAATATGTGTTATGTCAAATCAGCACAATAGTAGTGTAATATATTAAATTTTGATATAATAAGATTATATTTTTATGACAAAAAAAAGTGACACAAAGAACCATCGACAACGGATGAACGACTCGGACATACCTTGAATACGAAACCGTTCCCATCATGCTTGCATGACAGTTCATACAGAAAAGAAATGCAAGAAGATTAGTTCTCCTACAACAGCTGCGCATTGCTGTGTCCTGAGAAATTAGCCATAGAAGAGGTGCTATATGAGAAGGGGGAAGGTTGGATTTGGATACTTTGGAAGAGGAAGAGTGCAGAAACCAATTCCGGTATGTTTTAGTCTCATTAATCTGTATATAGTAACTTTATTAGAATAATATATCAAATGTGACACAGACTTACAAGTAAAAGGTTTACACGAGACGAGGTTGAGCAGTTTGTTGATGTGCTTCAACTCCCAGATCCTATATGAGCAGACAATTGAATTATAGAGGATCGCTGAACAGCCCTATGTATGCTCCTAGCATGATTAGTATATCCCAATCGACCATGCGACCTTGTACTAAAGTTTGGCTCGCCAGTGGAGAGAGCATCACATATTAGTACTACTACTCAGTCGATCATCCATGAGAAATGGCAGCACATACTTGTATAGGATGTGGAACGCTTGATGCCAGAACAATTAACCCTTTATGCGCGTACTATTGAGCGAAAAGGGGCACCAATTGAGACTGTATAGGGGTTTATTGATGGCACAATCTGAGGTATTGCCTGTCCTACACAGCATCAGTGAACCTGCTACAATGGTTGGAAGCAGAAACATTGCTTTAAGTACCATGCAATTGTGACTTCAGATGGGCTTATTAGCCACTTGTTTGGCCCTGTAGATGGTCGGTGGAACGATGAATTGTTGTGGAAAGAGTCAAACCTGTCCAATCTGCTAGAACGGCACGCACAAGCACCAGATAGTACTCACCCTCAGGTGTATATTAATCCGTCCTATAGTATAAATAGTTATATTTTATCACTATATCAAGGGGCACGAATTACCAACGATGAAAAGCAATGGAATCATTCTATGTCACAGCTCCCGATTGTAGCAGAGTGAGTATTCAAGGAAATGGTCAACACTTTCAGTTCCCTAGACTATGTAAAAAATCAGAAACATTTACTTCAACCAGTTAGAGTTCAGTTTCGAGTTGCTGCTCTTCTTCACAATGCTCATGTATGTTTACATAAACTCCAAGTCACTCAATATTTTAGTACCAATAGAGTTGATATTATTGATTTGGGTAGGTTTGTGGGAGATCAGCTTTTAGAACCACCAGTATTATCCACATATTTTCATAACTAAATTTCAATTTCATTCTGTATCTAAAACAATATTCTTATAGAAATAGCTAATGTTTGCCATGAGCTGAGAAGCTCGAAAGCTCGTCCGGTGCTTTTAGCTCGAGCCCCTCAAGCCAAGTTTACCCCGAGATGATCCAGCTCAGGCCAGACTCAAGCTAGGCTTGAATCTTCGTAACAGGTGGGGCGGAGGAAGATGGGTTTAGGAGGTAACAAGTATCTTAATAAAAATCTTGTTTGACACCGGAAATCAGGAAAATATAGGTACAGGAATATGTTTGCACACACCATGGCTGCAGGTATTGTGGCTCTCTTTGTTCATTAAATATTGTATTCAAATTTTCATACTTTGAATGTTATTTTCTCTCCTCAAGTCTATCACCATCAGTCCTAGCATGTGATAACCTGCGTCGACTAACAAAATCAGGCTTCTACAAGCTCAAGCTTTGCAGGCCCAAGCCTATAATGGCAGGCTTGTGTTTCATCGTAAATTTCAAGTCACTCAAGCTTGCTTGCTCACAAGCCGAGCAAGATCGAGTCCATGGTCTAGCTCGATTCCAAGGGGCTCGTGTAAAACTACAGTATGCCTAATGGTAGCGGGTGTGAAAGAAATGATACAACACTATTAACAATGACCCATATCCTATGTCTACTAGCATAGGATGTGAAAGAATCAAAACAAACTAGATACATAATCATTTACTTTAAATTTCACCATCCTTCTGTAAAGCTTCCAAAATCATCGCAAGTTCCTCTTTTCTTGCTTCTCGCTCTAGGAAAGCATCATGGGATCTGCATTCACTGTGTTCATAAATTTTATCTGTAAGACCAAGAATTCCCCTCACTAGATCCTCATGCTTCTGATCGTGCTTCGCTTGTAGCTCTTCCAACTCTTCCTTATCGTCTCTCATTCCAGCTATAAACTCATCCACCAATCCCTTCACATCTTTAACAGCCTTATTTTTTGGCTTCTTGATTGGTGGTGCTATCAAACTACCAACGTCACCATCTTCATGATCCTATTCCTCCTCCTGTCTCTGGACTAGCCCACGTATCGAATCGTCTTGCATGCTCCTCCTATTGAGCTCTAGTTGAGCAGCCTTTGGTCATGCTAACTCCCACGTAGCTGGATCAATACTGCTTTGATTCCACCTGGTTGTAAGTTCAATTATATTCTCTTCAAACTCCCCAAACTCTTCATCAGTCCCACTCTTTTGAAGGGACTGAATTTCATTTTTCTGTTATAAGTCACTTAGTATCCCTTATATCTAATCGTTTCATGGATTGATCTTACTAACTTTATATATCTTAACAAGTTTTTTAATTCTTTGGCAGCAGGACTCCAGGCTATGCAAGACTGGTTGTGGCTGCAAGTGCTCTAGTATCTCTGATACCTCAGCCCATTTTACAACTGTTCCTCCTCCCCCACAGTTAATCGGGTCTGTTACTAGAACCTGGCAGACAAGGGCAGAATCCATCCAGCCTGTCCACTTTACTGTTCTTACAACTCCACTTGCTCTCTGTCTGCTGCTCTCTCTCTGCTCTTCGGGTATGGCACCAGTTAGTACTCATTGTTAGTCTTTCACTAGCAATATACAAGGGACTATCGGAGGAGAATCTAGAATAGTGATTTGGTTACTTGGGATCAGAGGCTGATTCTCATTCATTTTGTAAGTATTTTCAGGTTACTCTGTAGTCATTTGCTATCGCTTCCTTTTTCTTTTTTACCTTTTTCACATTGGTTACCCAGCTAGATTCTCTTGGTATCTAAACTCATCTTTTGCACCACGGCTAGGTCCCTACGCAGACCTAGGTTGCCAAGACAAATTGAATAACATGGGTTTCTAGATTTAACTGGCACCTAGGTACCGCTACGCAAACCCTCTATTGGTAGAATTGGTCACAGGGGCTAGGAATTGGCACATTCGATACACTTCTTTCTGGTATTGCGAGATTCTCAAGTGGCGAGAGTGGCGTATACACTTAAGGTCTTGGCAGCCATTACAGGTTAGTTATCCACAGTTCTATTTCCCCTTACCTCCCTCACCACAACGCTCTAAAATCACAACATCTGACAATACTGACAACGTAACACACTCAGAACAACAATACATTACATCCATTTATTTAAGGGAAAATGAGGGTACTTAAGAGGAAGAAAGAAAAGAAAAAAAACATAGGAACAAAGTGGCCATATTAAAAATAACAGTAAACTAATTCAAAATTTAGTTCAGCCTTTCCATTCCATTGAAGCCATTGTACCCATCGCCTCTTGCTTCAATACCATCATTACTTATAGAGGACCCATCAGTCTCCTCACCATTCTCACTAAAATCACTCTCATCTGATGTCCCTAATCCTTCCTAAATGAATTCAGCTAACTTATTATCTAACAGATAAATCTTCTCCGTTAACGGAATAAGCTTTTCTTCAACCTCACTCTTTTTTCCACATAGGGTATTAAGACTTAGTCTAATCCTTGAGTGCAGATTGTGTTCTTTCTTGTCAACCTTTCTTTCCAGTTTATGAAGTTAGTCAAGTAAGTGTTCTTTCCTCTTAATTTGAACAACTTATTTTTGTTATAGTTTTTTAAACTCTGCTCTAACAATATCTCATCTGCAAAGTCGTAGGTCTTTAGCTGTTGCAAATGCTGGGCCCTGGGTTAGAATCTTCTTACATACGCAGGGTTGATCGCGTACTTTTTTCGCTTTCATTCTTCTGCCTTTTGTTGAAGTCACGCTTCTTCTATCAAATGAATTTTTGTGTGGGCAAATTGGGCGGAATGGATCAACTTGGTAAGTTTGGCCTTATGAATTTGAATCTTTGATGGACTAAGAGAGGGATTGCTGGCTAATTTATAAAGTTTGTTAGTTAAGTGTTTCAATGAGTTCGGAGTTTTCAGAGTAGCTGGAATACCAGAAGGTGGTGCATGCAAGAGGGTGTACAAGGTCTTTATTTGTTGCAAATGCAGGAGGGAATCTTTGTTTGTGGATCGCGGATTGGTGATATAGCTTTGAGGGATGGGTATAGATTTTCGTTGAGATGGGATAAGTGGTACAGTTCCTACTAGTTTCTTCGGATTGAAGTCTGATGGATTATTGTACATGATTATAGGATCAGTATACTTGACTGGATCATAGGATGAAACTTTGCAAAGGGCATTATATTGGTCGAGTGGATGTATATCGATTGTTGCAAATGCTGACTTGATGTTTTGTACAGTAAAGGCCTTTTCTCGTACCTGAGATAGGAACTCCCAGAAGTTGGCTTTTGATATACCATAATATTCAGAGTGAAATTCTTTTTCCAGTATCTGAGCATAATAGTTTTTATATGATTCAAAGAGACTCATGTCAAGGAGTTGAAGGAGATTTGTACTGTGCGGAGGAAGGCAAAATGCAATAATGTGGTTATCAATACAATACTGTAAAAACCCATGTGACATATGAGATTCGTGGCCATCAAATATTATTATTCGATATCAGCCATTCTGTTAGGCAGACGCCAAACTCAAGTATATAACTGAGGGACGTAGGCCAGAAATCTTTGATTGGAGAATCTGTCGAGGAAGGCTCGTCTCGATAAAGTAAGGTAAGGTAAAGATTTAAAGTGTAAAACAATATTATATTGATAAGATCTCTTCTCTGTTGCTTGATGATGTCTGTAAAGCTCGGGAGGCACTTCAATATTTATATCCCGCGTCTGAGTGTTCGCGGACTACTTCTAACTACTATGCCTCTGAAGTACCACCCTGGTTTTAATACGCAAACGTCCAGTATCTTCTAAGTGCGAACACCGTTTGACCCTGAAACTTATCACACCCTTTTCGCAGACTCGGAATAGTATTCCTCCGTCTAGATGACGGCGCTATTTGTTATACCAAATAGCGGCCTTCAACTTAGATGTCCGCGGAGACTATTATATTACTCTAGTCTGGTTGACTATCGTTCCAGTAGTCTCTACGGTCATGAAGTGATCAAGTTCATGCTGGTTCACCTAGTGCCAATCGCAAGTCCGAGCCCGACGTGTCAGGGTCTTAAGGGTCTCCGACTTATCTAGGTCTTCTATTCTGAGCGTGCTTCCCCTTGGTCTGCCGGCCTCCGTAGAGGGGTCCTATTACTAGGACCAACCAACCTACAGCTGATCTCAGAAGGGTATGGGTGGATTCGGCATACCCCTAATAGCTTCCACTACTGGGATATCCTCTTGGACTATTTCGCCGAAAACGTCCCGTCACTTTCGGCCCATAGTTAGGAAGTCTAACTTTGAAGCCTACTATCTCAATGCGCCTCCCACGGATTTCCTCCGTTCCACTTCCCAGGTGTCGCCAAAGGTCCCCTCTCATATATCCTGCGACCAGCATGCGGTCGGACGGACGGCGGCGACGTATATGGTGTTATGACGTGGGCTTCATTGATGTGACATTTTAGTTATGGGATGCAACTCTCGAAATCTCGCTAATGACGTGCGGGCCCCATAAGGGGGCCGGAGGGGGGTGTTGGCTCCGGTAAATTGAGGGTCTGTGCGCGGTTACCCTACCGTGGGTCTGTGCACATGTCTCGGATTTCCATATGCCTAACACATTCACTTTCTTTGCTGATGGACTGTTGGGACCAAAGTGATACTACAAGTAATCTAGTTTCATCTCATTGTCTGTTCATCTATTTGATGAGTGGCCACAAAGAATCTCTTTTGAAAATGGTAGCGATGGATTGAACCAGCCAACTCAGAATCCCTCAACCTTATAGATAATCATTGGACTTATATTGCCTCCATCAGCACATATTTCCTCAATGACAGTGGCCATTTCACGATTCCCATCTGTTTATAAATAAGTTATTTAAATGTATAATTATTTAGTTATGTACATACCAAAGGATCTTAATGCTCTATTAAGTCGCAATTCTCTAATATCGACAACAACTTTTTCTGAATGAGAAGAACCCATAAGAAATCCTATTTCATCGAAATTGTATAGGTTTTCTGATAAAACATTATGATGATTCATAAGTTCTGTTAACTAGATATAATATATTAATTTAGAATTTGGAATAAGTATATAAATAATAAATTAAACTCACATGATCAAAGTACATATTAAGTACCGTAGGATTATTTGCTTGGAGCGTACAGCAATTTTTAATCTGTTTACTAAATGTACTTGCAAGTTGATTGTAACCTTTAATAAAGTTGTAAACCCAGTGTTTCGTAATCGTTCTCTCTGGTTCTCGTAATCAGAACAAACTCAATACTATTTCTTCTACTACTCCATATCGAACTGGCTGAAGCTATGAACTCAACAAACTATATCTGTCCAGAACAGCTTTCTCTTCACCTATTAGTAACTTATATTTTTTCTCTATTCCCTCCTCTCGACTTCCTCAGCCCCTAATTGTATAGTATAAGGTTGAATATACAATACTACCGGCCTCGGTGTTATGATCCCTATCTGACGTTAGTTCTCAGCAACAGGTAGACAATACGTCTCTCTTCTTTCTCTCTCAACGATAGCTCTTAGGCCCATGCCTACGATAAGGTGGGAGAGACTCTCGTGTCTCTGGTCCTTATCACCTATCGTACTCTTTCTTCAACTCTGTTCTCGTAACAGAGTCTTCGTCTTGTATGTAGGTATTTCGTAAAAAGCGTAAAGGTTTTATATTCGTAAAAGCATAAAGTAATAAGTAAAAAAATAACTTAGAACGAAGCGTGAAGAGCTTATCTACTCGGTCCTAATGACCTCCTCTTATAGTTACCCTTCACGCCCCTGTAACTCACTCCTTAAGTCACGCGCCACATATGACTCACAATTGTGAGTCATATCAAAACATCATAAACTAATCATATGACCAAAGTGGTCACATGCGCAAAACCCATGACCTCTTAAATGAGGTCATGTGCGAAACATAATATATCATCATAACCATATCATATGACCAAAGTGGTCATATTTGCGAAACCCATGACCTCGTTAGAGGTCATGTGCGAAACATAACATACCTATGACTCATAACTATGAGTCATGTGAAAACCTCTTCCTCGCTAAGCCACATTCGTGACACTCGGCAATCATTTTCCAGTTTGGTGTAAGTCCATCATGTCGGTCTTTCTCAATCCACATCATTGCCATCTGCTTTCTTTCATCAAGACTAAAGATCTCTGGAAGCCTCAGGGGCTTCAAAGGAACTGGCATTTTGTTATAAAAATGCTTGAATAGGACAAAGTTGTAGTAGGCAGGAGGAGTTGGAAGTACTTTTATTAAAAGTAAGGGCATCGAAATCTCTTATTGTGCTACTCTGATGCTTGAATCCTATGTCACTATTTGTCTTGGAGATATGATACTAATCCCATTATAGGTTAAGTGTTGTGTAAGAGTTGTGCACGGTCCTACATTTCTGCAGCCACTCTCGCAACTCGAGAATCTCGCAACGCCGGAAAGGACAGTACAGAAGTGCCATTCGAATTGGAGTAAGGTTGGATATGATACATTCTCCGAAATCGTCCTATATAAGCATGATCAGAAGCAAGAAACAGTAGAATTCAACTCCCCGACATCCCAATCTTGACCTAGCCTTTCACCACCACCGTCCCCCATCCGACAACCCCATATTTTTCGGACACGAGCCAAAAGAGCGAATATAACCATCCACCATCTCCGGATGCGCGAGCAGTGTGCGTACCACATCCTAATGCCCGGTTTCAAGTGCCATACCAAGCGCTGTCCAATTGCCCAAACCCGGTGGCTTAATGTAAGGGGATCGTGGGGCGCATATCCCATTGTCGCGCCTGCACAAGAGCCGTTGAGGTAGCGGATAACATGTGTGCCCGGTCATGTCAGCAGTTGAGAAGCCCAAGGCGCTAGATATTGGCAATTTTATAGATTTGGTGTGTTAGGTTCTTGAGGCGGAAATTGGGTTCAGAGTGTCTCTGTAGCTTGAGGAGGAGGAGGTGGTGGTGGTAGAGGCGGGGACGGAGGTGTCGTGTATGGGCCGGCAGACGATGATTTCGTCTTCACGCACTGGCGAAAAATACAGGGCTTTCGTGCTGTGTTCTTTGTTCCTGTCGAGGAGTAGAAAGGTTCGCGAGCGTCGGGGTGAGGAGGAATACCTGACGGCGGTTTGCCCTCAGGAGGGCGCCGACGCCTCATAGACATTGGTACAATAGGAAGATATGCACACGAGAATGAGAATCTCGTTCGGCAGACCTATATAATAACATTTCAAACTTTCCATCCACCGTCGGGTACGATAGTTCGCGATCCTTGTTCTTTTTTCGAGCGCGATGCACATCATCATCCTGGTGGTCCGTCTCAAATTTGTGCCACAACCGCTATACTCACTGATGGGATATCACGTGCTTCCTCCCAACAGGAACATCCATTGATTGAGGGCTGAAGATGGGTTTAAAATAGGTTTGTCAAAAATACAATTACCGGTACTGTACTCGAGTATGTGCCCTTACTGTAAGTTACTCGTCGACATTTGGCTCCTGCAATCGCAACGGGGGGTTCCCTCCGACCACCCCTCTGTTTCTCTCAAAATTAGCTTGGTTCCAAATCCTTCTATAACAACCCATAATTCAAGTGCCATCCCAGTGTTTCGCATCCAATCACCCACCCCCCCCCCCCTTTCTCCGGAACATATCAAAGGCATAGTAAACAACACCCCCCCCCTTCCTTCCCAACAATTTTCCAAGCATGCCGGTACCCCTCCTTCCCTACGCACGTTTCCGTATGAGTGCTCGAAGAAAGAAATTTTTTTTTTCACAACACGCTCTCACTACAGTATGAGATAACACATTCGCTCACCCGGGTCAGCGGTCGTGCCGGCTCATCGCAGCAGCCGATGGCCTAAGGTGATTGGCCGAAAAACACATCGCAAAACACACTCCATTCCGAAATGCACCGTGTGAAAGTGGGGAAGATAGGGATCAACTATGACAGAGAACGCAATACGGTAGAGTTGAAGAAAGAAAAGGCTCAACGCCTTCAGAGGCAGAAAGCACCGTTATTGCCGCATTAGGTGCACACATACGGAGGATAGCCGGATCAGGGGGGGGTGAACAATTCTGCCGGTTCTTATGGCGCAGTAGGTAGCTGTGCGGGCGTCGTTTTGACTCACCTACCCTATGGCCTCTAGTGAAGCTCCTGTCGTATTTTTGCTTGCTTGGAAATCTATTATCGAGTGATTTCATGTGACGGAGCTAAGGCTACCAAGGCGGTTTTTGTATTGCTGTGAGTGGGGAGGCAGGATGGCATATTGGTTAGACTTACTCCATCCAAAGGTCGTGTTCACAAGTCTTCAAAGAGTGTCCGGTAGACTAAGCGCCGGGCACTGGGTTATGTGAGAAGTGGAGTTACTAGGGAACTCTTGGGGGGGGGTTCCCGACACATCAGGAAATGATGTGAAACACTAACTCTGATACCGGGAGATTATTGTATCGTGAGGTTTCGGAAACCCGGTGTCAAGGATTTCCGGCGGTGGCTGTGTCCTGACTGATATGGTGCTAGGTTAAACTTAAGGATAGAGGGTAGATTCTACTAAATTTATCAAGAAATATGGAGATGGAGCACCTACCATCGCGTATCAGGGTTTGACAATATTCACTGTAGGCTCCCTGGTAGCTGGCACAAATTGTTGGATTGCCTATAGGGCATGGGTTAGATGGATATGCGGTTATCGGGCATGTGCCTATGTGGTGTTCGGTGAAGATGGCAGAGGGTAGTGTTTTGTTTCTTTCACATCCTATGCCAGTAGGCATAGGATATGCGTTATTGTTGGTGGTTTTGTGTTGTTTCTTTCACACCATATACCATTAGGCATATGGTAGTTAGGTTCAGGATCTTTCTAGATTGCTGGAGGTTGTGGAGGATTGAGATTTGTCAGGAAGGTGTGGTTCTTTTGAGTTCATTGTTTTTCCATAGTTGTTCACACTTTGGAGATATATATCTCTTAGTTAGTTCTTGGCTAGAACAACCATCGATCACCGTTTCCACCACTTCCGCTCCTTCATTCTGCCTCTCATTCACGTTCACCACTGCGCATCTTTGAGTTGCTTCTTTACAAATTTGTAGTGTGTCCGCCTTCTAGGAATCAATAGATAAAGACCGAGTTCACCTGGAACCCATAGGTACACACCTATGAGCCGCTATCAAGGGCATAATCTGCAGAAGAGAAGGTGGATATAATGATAGAAAAAACAAAACAGTCCATCGAAAAGAATGAATAAAAAGCGAAAATCCAGTAAATTGGTATATCTCTCCCCAACAATAAATCCATCCGACCAGAACCGGTACACGAAAAAGAAAAAAGAAAGCACATATCTCTCCAGTCCCTTTCTGATAAAGCTCCCGTTTACCTATCTCCAAGCAAGACCTTCACCACTCCCTCATGCCCAAATGCCGCTGCGATGTGCAAAGAGGTGCGACCGCCATGATCGGCCCAATTAATGTTAGCATGATTGTACAACAAACGGCGAACAATCCTGTCATGCCCCTCGCCAGATGCTACAAGCAGAGGCGTCAAGCCACCCTTATCCACCCAATCCACATCAGCCCCCGCTTCAAGCAAAAGGCTGACGATCCTATCGCTCCCCACTTTTGCCGCGATCCCCAAGGCGGTTCTTCCATCCGAGTCATCCGAGTCGATCATAACGCGATTCCTCAACAGGAGCTCTACCGCTCCACCCTTCCCGGCGGCGGCGGCACACGCGAGCGCCGTGCGGCCCTCTTCGTTGCGACCGTCTGGGTCGATGCCGCAGTTAAGGAGAGTGCTCATAGCAGCGTAGTTCGGCCCGACCGAGGCTTCGTCGTGGAGGATTGCTTTTTGGTGTTCTTGAAGGCCCTTGGCAAGGATCTGCTTTACCATATCGCTATTACGGAGGGATGCAGCTTGGTGGATTGCACGCTTGCCATAGCTACTGTGGGCGGCACAACAGGCGGCATTAATAAGTTCAGGTTTCAGCAGGGCAGCGAAGCGACGGCTAGTTTTTAGGAGATTGTTCAGGTCCGGAGGAGATTGAAATTTGGATATTTGGAGGACGATCTCATTCGGGAGAGCAAGGAAAGGCATTGTATTTTTTGGTCCGTAGTTTCTCGGTGCGATTTCTCGTTGATTTCTTGAGTGGAAGTAGAAGGAGGGGGTGGTAGGGAGGATGGATGGATGTGAGGGGAGAAAGGGTTTTTGAGGAGAGGGTGCGGGAATTCCTCAGTCCTGTACCACCACCCTTAATGGTAGGGCTAACAGGTAAGCTCCTTTTGGCGGCTGGTGAGGAAACAAAACTAAAAACCCTGCCCATATTATCCTTTTACCGGTATACGTACAAAACAGTAAATGATCGAAACCATGAGATAATTAAGTTGGATTATCACCAATTAGTGCTAAGACCAAAGAACCAAAATATAACATGAAAATGTCATTCCTGAGCCTTTCCCTCATCAAGTGATCAACCAAGCTCGTGATGCGAGTAAGGATGGCCACAGATTTATGCTACTCAATACGGGGCACAGCAGCCATAACCTAAGGCACCATCATTTGTTGCTACTCGAGTAGCATGATATTTCAAGACTACTTGTAGTGCAAGCTAAGAGTGAGAAATAAATTCCGATCACAATTAGGTAGGATGAATAATGCACATAACATATGATACCTTGAATAAATTACATAGACACTCGTGGCTACAAATTAGGCTGTTACGCTCGGCAGGCTCAAGGAAATGATCGAGGGAGCTGGGTATGATTACCAAAATATCAGGAAAGTATCATGCGAGTGCCGTCTCATGCTCAGCGACTTGGAGATACTGTAACTTATACTATACAGTACATCTGGTTTAAGGCCCACCGCAAACTTGCCGGGTAGGTTGCGATATATATATAACTCACTATCAAACGATACACTACTCCGGTCATTGGAATTACTCGGGCACCGGGCTAATCCGTGAAGGCTGGTGTATCGGTCGATTTGCCCTCACCTTTATAACGAATAGGAAAATCGCAAATGATTCATAGAACTTGTTTTCTCCGGCGGGTTAAAGACTCAGCAGCAACAGCGAGTTGTAGCCAGTTATCAGAAGTGCTTAGAGACTAATACTGGCACTTGGAGACCTACATGTTCGCCATGTTTGAAACGGAGGGAGTGTTTTTTTTGAAACAAAACCACCTCACCCACCCCCTCCGGGTTCATGGATATGCTTGGAGGTGGGGCTATCCTACAATATAGCTTGTCTAACTGAAAGGCCTGCTCTCAGTGTCACAGCAGAGGCGCCGACGTTAATCGTAACTTTACAACTCTGCTTGGGCTAGGCCATCCATTTGTTATCCCTTTGCCTGTATTCAAACACTGGTGCTAAGGCTGTACTAGTCGTAGCAGAAGTGACACGAGAGGAAGTAGCTGGAAAGAGTATCCCTTGAAATCACTTAGATAGTTAGCCTAGTGTAAAATGGGAAACACTGTGCTCAAGATTTTAGACAGGACTCAATTTTTCCGCGGCTTGAGGGGACACAGACCCAGCTGTCCTTATTCTGCCCTAGCTATCGCTGATCACCATGTCGGTACAACGCTAAAAGTGTCTAAACGAGAATACAGGATAAGGGATCAGCAATATCGTATTCTTGTTTTCCGGAACATCGGCGATTCCGGGTGGGTAGTACGTTCAACGTTGGGGGCGATCCGACTGACACAATTTTTCCCAAGACGGACTGCAGGAGAGCTACTGTATTACTCCTCCGGATCCGGTATCGCAGACCACGAGGGACGAGATCCCGAGCAATAAACATTATTACATCATTTTTATATCATCAGTGAAGTTGTTGCTTCTTGAACGGCAATGGCTTGCTGTTTTATCTTGTGTGGTGAAAGATGAAAGCCTGCTGATCGTGCGCAGAGAACTTTTGATTTCCCGGGGATCTTACGGCTTTGGCTTGGGCAATTTTGAGCATTACCCTAGCAATTACCTCAGCGCCGAGTTCGAGCTTTAATGACTACCGGTAGCCATGATCTCGGCCAAACAGGCACAGGCTCTGCGAAATCACAGCCTGACTGGCCTGACAGCCAACCTATATTACTCCTTACTACTCGAGTAGGTAGGACTGATTACTACGTTACGGAATGGAGTCTGACCAACTCTAGCTCTTAGCCTCAGGGTGATTGCCGGTGTCAAGGGAATAAGGATATAATTTAAACCTTGGAGGGCCTTCTCATATCCTTCCATCACAGCCACACAGATTCCCCAAAGTCCATCGACCCCCACAACCACCCCGATGCGACCCCCCATAGTTCTTCCCCGACCGTCCCTTGCTGAAACCACTGGTCCTACCCTCACCCCTAAACACTGCCTCACCCTGCAGGGCCCACCGTCCCAAGACAATGGCCCCCAGACAGGCTATACGTATCATACATGGAACGGTCCAGTCCCGTCCCTATGGGCTCCAAGCCGTTGTGATCACTATCAGTGGCGGGCCACTGTACTCGAGTATAGTCCCTTTCGCTCATTCCCACGAGAATAGCTAACGGTCTGACAGTCTTAGCCCGGCCGCCCCAGGGATAGACGAAAACATGGCCAGGATACGGGGCGATTCCAACCTTAAGCCAACCTTAAGTCAAGATCCAATACTCGAGTACAATATACGAATTCTGTTGTCCTACACCACCAAATTCAGCCAGGGAACATCAGAGCGGAATCGGGAGTCCATACTCGAGTAGAATCGTGTCGGGGGCTATGTCGGTTCTGGGGGTCTGTCGGGATCAGACATACAAAATATGTGTAGAAACAAGAATGAGGACTTGACGTCATTCTGATTAAACACAACCAGTAACAAGAGGGAAAAACAGGAGGACAACTGCATCTATCTGCTCAAAAAATCTATAATATCTTACCCTACTTCACGCAAGAAAAAGCCTTGAATATGTCACAATCCTCTTCTACTTCTGATTTCCGTCTCCAATCCTTTTCCGGTACAGATTCGGAGCATGAACTGAGTCCCATATTTGATCCAAATTGCGAGTACACAGATGATGAAAGGCTGCGCTTTGCATTGACATCCTGGCATGCAAAGAAAAAAAAGGTGGAAAGAGAGAGATTAACCTCCAAGAAATCTATCCTGGATCCAAAGGCTGCTCCAATTTCATGCTGATATTCAGTCAATGAACGTACCTTAGAGAGACATATCCAGGGCAATACCAAATTTACACGTACCGAACAACATAAAAGCACACAACGACTTACACAAGGTCAAGAAACTGCACTTGTGAACCACCTTCTGTACCTGGATGAGTGGAACATACTAGCAGATTGCACACAGGTTGCAATATTGGGAGAAGCTATGCTTTGTGCTGGAGACTCAGATTCATTCAGAGGAGGGCAAATAGAAGAACAAGGATTGGAGAAGCAAAAAGCAAGACTGGGAAAGGATTGGTTTTACGGATTTCAGTCATGATACACATATCAGCTTAAGTTTGTTTCAGCACAAAACAAAGACAAGTTACGCTGTAGTGCTGAAGACTGGCATCTAATGAATGACTTCTATACCAAGATATAATTACTTTCAAAAAATACTGAATTGTAAATTAATTGAAAAACTAATAAGATTTAGTTTCACTGAGCATGTGAAAAATATGGCTTGAGTGGAGATAATAAGATTCAGTATATCTGGAATCTTGACGAGAAACCATTTTGATTAGGAATTGGAGCAAAAAGAAAAAGAGTGGTGGCTAAGGGAACTCGAGAACCAATATATAAATGACATACAAACCAAGAATCCTGTATAGTATTGGAGACCTGCTTTGCAAGTAGTGATTATTTAGTTCCTGTGATTATTTGGAAGAGTACTGCTGGTCATCTTTGCGAGTAGTATCAGGATGAAACACAAGAAAATTACTGAAATGGGTATTCCAGTAAAGGTTACAATAATCACTGCTTCATGATGGAATATCTTGTAAAAGTCTTTGAGCCATCAATACAGCCTAAGTATACTTCAATCTCAGAGCCTATTTTTTAGCAATATACTAATAGCAAATTCTTATTGATATTCAGCAATGGTGAATGCTGTTACGATCCCTAACCAGTATTAGTTCTCAGCGACAGGTAGACAATACTTCTCTCCTATCTTTTGACAGTAGCTCTTAGGCCCATGCTTATGATAAGGTGGGAGAGACTCTAGTGTCTCTAGTTCTCATCACCTATCGTACTCTTTCTTCAACTCTACTCACGTAGTAGAGTTCATCTCTCTTGTGGGTAATTCGTAAAGAGCGTAAAGATTTTTTATTCATAAAAGCATAAAGTAAGAAGTAAGAAAGTAACTTAGAACAAAGCATGAAGAGCTCATCTCCTGGGGGGTTTTTTTTTATCATCATGTATTGTTATTTAGGGTACAAGAACGTGCATGCAGCGCTAGCTATGGAATAAACAATCCCCATTCCTCCTCCCGCCAGGCCCGACCATATCTCCAAGACCCCATGGTGTAGGCCTCACCGCACATCTCGCCCCAAAGAAAAGCCCATACCAGCCCCCCAAGTGAACTAAGAAGATAAGAGAAACCTAACTAAGAAACAAGCAGGAAGACATAGGAAAGTAACCATACAGGACATCTCGAAAAAGAACAAAAGGAATAAACGCAAAGCAAAAATCTCACATCAACCACACCAGATATATACGCTGGCAGCAGAAACTGTAGAAGTTATCCCAGAATGCGATGCAACCAAGACATGGGGCTGCCTGTGGGTGCGGCCAGAAAGAGTGTAGCAGTAGGGTGCAAGCTGATCCAACTGCCAGAACAGAGCAGCAACTGAACACGACCATGTCAACTCTCAGTAATCGTGTTCGTATCTTGCTAGGTGGTTCCCAGTGCAGAAGGCAAGAGATTTTACCGCATCTCTCATGTAGTCCCTTGTTCTCCATGAGATAGCGTCACTTAGTGGATAGGATACCACCACTTAAGCCAACTGTGGGGAGGTGCGAGATCGACCCGTGGGCCTNAGGATACCACCACTTAAGCCAACTGTGGGGAGGTGCGAGATCGACCCGTGGGCCTGTTGAAGAGTTCTCGCGTACCGCAAGCTATGTTTCCAGCTGTCTGAAGCACGGGAAGTGAGCAGTCACTGACCGTGTAGAGGGGCCTCGCTAAGGGAGGAAGGGGGCGGGAACGGGCAGCGTGAGAAGCATACCGGAACCCAGAGGAAGGAAAGCCTGGACTTGTAAAGTGGAGAGAAGAGGACAGTGAGGAATGGAGGTAGATGGTCGTCACTCCTGAGCTGAAGCCATCGTAGGAGGAGAGGGGGGGGTAGATGGTTCGTGAAGTCCAAGCGTTGAGGGTTGATTTCAAGTGCGAGGAAAATAGAAGTGAGGCAGGATGAGCTCATCTCCTGGATTTTATTTTTTTTATTTTTATCTTCATATATTCATTGATTTATGGTACAAGAACTTGCATGCAGCGCTAGCTATGGCATAAACAAAACCTTAATCTCAAAAAACTCGCAAGTAACAAAAGAACTTTCGCACTAAACTGTGAAAACCTCCTAAACGTGTCCGATAGCCGACACCAAGTCCCTAAGGAAATAAAACAACAAAACGCATAATCATGACAAAAAATAATCTCCTAGCAAAAACCAAGAAGACAAAACGGGCAGAGGTCGGCCCCTCCTTAGGGAGCGAAACCGTGGATCGGTAGAGCAGACGCGTCAGCATTCATGGGGTGCCGAGGGTCCCATTCTGCTGGGGGCATGCCTGGTGGGAAACCTGTCGCTGTGACGTTTATGTATCTAGCGAGGGAGTTGAGAGCTGAGGGGCTTGACCAGAGGGGGCTGTCCCTATCTAACGAAGTGAGCCCTTGGAGGTGGCGCTCATGAGGTTCCCTGCGGGACTCGCAGGACAGGATGGCATGGGTGAAGTCTTCTTCGTCCCCCTCACAAAACGGGCAGAGGGGAGAGGGGTCTTCAGTGAACCATGATAGGTGGGCAGCGAGGTAGCTTTTGCCTGATCGCATCTGGTGGATCCTCCCCGCCATGAACCTACCTAGCCCCATGAAAGGGTGAGGCATTAGGGACACGGGGTAAGGGTAGGTCGGGGGCGGCAGGAACTGATCGTTCCAGTCTCTGACTAGTGCCGATCTGATTCTCAGTTTGATCGACTTGTAGGAGGGGGTGTCTTCACCAATTGGAAGACAGGCTGGAGGGAGGAGGTCGGGGGAAGCCACCGGTAGAGGACCAGAAACGGGGACGAAGGGGAGGGTTCGATGAGCGATAGCATCAATCGGAATGTGTTTTCTTATAGGCGAGGAGGGGACAGTGGATCTCCACGAGAGGGGAGCATAGACCGACGTCAGGCCTTGTGTACGGTGACGGTGGTCGTCGAGGGCCCTGAAGGGAGACGAAGTCGGGAACGTGGGGTGGAGCCTGGCAGTTGCTGGGTTGGCCTCCGGAGGGAGGCAGACCAGCCTTATGGCCGCAAGTCTCTGGCGGTGACGTATCAGAACGGGCATGGGGAGTAGGGCTGACTCGCAAGCGAGGGTGCCGATAGGAGTTGAGGAGAAGCAGTTCGTGACCCATCGTTGGACAGCCCTCCAGAAAACTGACATTCGGTCGAGGAGGGTAAGCCTTGGGGAGAAAAGGTCCGCTCCGTAAAGGAGGATCGGGGAGATCAATGATGTTGCCAGACGGTGGCAGAGGAAGGGAGGAAGGCCCTTACCGGGCCTAGACAGTCTTTTGATGGTGGCGAAGGCACCCTGGGCCAGTCCGAGTCTTCTGACGAAGTGGGACGTGGTACCTCTTGTGCCTGAGGTGGAGGAGGGCTCGAACCAGTAACCGAGCCATCGTACTAGCTTAGAGGGGTGGAAGACGAGGTCGTCCAGCAGAACAGGGATTGGCGGCGGGGGGATCTTTTGAGAGGGCATCTCCCAGTGCATGAGTTCTGTTTTCGGGATCGAGAAGGACACACCTAGCCTACCAGCCTTCCGCTGTAGGATTTTGGTGATGCCTTGCCGTCTTTGGATATTCCTCCGGTAAGAGCCCGAGGCTACCGTGACTGCGAAGTCGTCCACATAGGACAGGATTAGGCCACTGGGGACCGAGAAATGGAGGGTAGAGACGTAAATGACAAAGAGCAGGGGGGAGATCGGGGTGCCCTGAGGGGTGCCAACCGAGACAGGAGAGAAGATTTGTGGCGCGCCCTGAAAGACCAGGTGGCAGGTGCAGCCGTGGAGGAAGGACCTTATCCACGATACCATGTAGGGATTGACCGCTCTGGTGGTGAGTCTGTCGCAAAGTATCGGGGCCGAGACATTGTCGAAGCCTCCTTTGATGTCCAGGAAGAGGGTCGAGACCTTGAGCTTGGGGCGCATAAACAGCTGGACCTCGTGGGAGAGGGTAGCCGCCGCGTCAAAGGTACTCAGACCAGGTAGGGAGCCAGTCTGGTTGGGGGAGAGGAGGCCTAGGAAGTGAGCCAGGGATGAAAGCCGGTTTGCCATCACCCTCTCCAGGATCTTGAATACAGTCTCCAGGAGGACGATGATTCGGAACGATGTAGGGGTGTCATAGGATTGTTTGCCAGGTTTGTCCAGCACTATGCCGTTGGCCTTTTTCAGGGAGGGGGGGTGGTGCCCATATCTAACCAGGGGACCCAAGAGGGATGTAAGGATGGTCGGGTTAACCAAATTGACCTTCTTCCAGACTGAGTAGGGTATTTGGTCAGGCCCGGGGGCAGAGGACGAAGAGGACTTTTGAAGAGCCGCGGACACTTCTTCCGCCGACAGCTCTGGGACGTCTTTAAACTCACGTAGGATGCGAGGGGGGGGAGAAGACCCCTTCTCGGGAAAGAAGTGCTCAAGGAGGGCTTTGTTGATCTCAATGGGGCTCTCTGCCCCCAGGATTTGTGGGAATCTGTCGGGTGGTTTGCCGAACGCGAACCTTTTCGCCGCCCAGAGGGACTGGGGATTTGCTGTCTGCAGGAAGTTCTTCCAGAGCTCATCTCCTGGATCATAGTGACTCCTTATATAGTCACTCTTCACACTTGTGTGACTCACCCCTCGAGTTACACACCTCCTATGACTCAAAACTGTGACTCATGTAAAATTCTTTCCAATAAGTCATATGACTAAAATGGTCATATGTGCAAAACCTATGACCTTCAAATGAGGTCATGTGTGAAACATAACATAATATTATAACCCAGTCATATCACCAAAATAGTCACGTGCACGAAACCCATGACCTCTAAATAAGGTTATGTGTGAAACATAACATACCTATGGCTCAAAACTATGAGTCATGTAAAAATCTTTTCCTTGCTAAGCCACATTCATGACAAATGCTCATGTAGAATTGATTTGAAGCACATCTTGATTACATTATAATGGAGTTTTTATTATCATACTGAATTATTGCCTTCTGCCTATCCTCTCATAGCACACACTGAACCTGTTAGGCATATGGAAATCTGAGACATGTGCACAGATCCACGGTAGGGTAACTGCGCACAGAACCTCAATTTACCGGAGTGCCAACACCCCCCTCCGGCCCCCTTATGGGGCCTGCACGTCATTAGCGAGATTTCGAGAGTTGTGTCCCACAACTAAAAGGTCACATCAAGGAAGCCCACTTCATAACACCATATACATTGCCGCCATCTATCAGACCGCAGGCTGTTCGCAGGATATATGAGAGGGGACCTTTGGCGACATCTGAGAATTTGACCAGAAGAGGTCCGTCTGAGGTGCATTGATATAGTAGGCTTTAAGGTTAGGCTTCCTAAACTACAGGTCGAAAGTGATGGGACATTTTCAACGAAATACTCCAAGAGGATGTCACAGTGGCAGAAGCTATTAGGGGTATACTGAATCCACCCATACCCTTCTGAGATCAGCTGTAGGTTGGTTAGTCCTAGTAATAGGACCCCTCTACGGAGGCCGGCAGACCAAGGGGAAGCATACTCCGAATGGAAGACCTAGATAAGTCGGAGCCCCTTGAGACGTTGACACATCGGGCTCGGACTTGCGATTGGCACTAGGTGACCTGGCATGAACTTGATCACTTCATGTCTGAAGAGACTACTGGGACGATAGTCAACAAGACTAAAGTAATATAATAGTCTATGCGGGTATCTAAGTTAAAAGCCACTGTTTGGAATAACAAATAGCGCAGTCATCTTGATGGAGGAATACTACTCCGTGACCCCGAAAGGGTGTGATAAGTTTCAGGGTCAAACAGTATTCGCACTTATAAGATTCTAGACGTTTGCGTACTAAAAACCAGGATGGTACTTCGGGTGCCTAGTAGTTAGAAGTAGTCTGCGAATTCTCAGACGTGGGATATAAATATTGAAGTGCCTCCCGAGCTTTACAGATATTATCAAGCAACAGAAAAGAAATCTTATTAATATTAAACTTTTTCCTTTGCAAATCTTTACGTTATCTTTTCTTTATCGAGATGAGCCTTCCTGGACAGATTCTCCAAACAAAGATTTTGGCCTACGTCCCTCAGTTATACTAGAGATAGGCGTCTGCCTAACAGTATATTGATAGTTTTCCTGTTACCAAGGCTCACTATATGAACTACGAGTTCACTTCAAACTCCACCCTCACCTCAGACTTCGATTACATTTTCGAAGTACCTCACTGTCCCATCTATATTCAGATATTCTAAGAAGTCTTCGACAGCGAGTTATTTGAAATCGAAGAAGAGTTTATCACAGAATCCTCGTAGTTCACAATACCTTTTGGGGTCCCAACGCGAGATCATTTTAATTGCATATATCGTACCTGGTATGGTCTGGACTTCAAGTGGAGTTCCACCAAGTCAGAAAACTTTGTTGAGTGGAGTACCCAGTATTCCAATAACAAGAAACCAGGCACAGCCATCTGAGGGCCAGACATCCCCTCGGCCTGGGCCTAACACATCTTTATATGTACTATCAGAACATTTTAAACCTCGAGAAAAGGGAAATTCAGGTTCTGAGTCCAGAATCGGACCAACTGAACCCTTTTATACCTACACCCCTTGAATACCTCAGACGTTGGATACGATACATATACTTCCTTAAACCCTTTAAAAGATATCGAGAACTCTGGTACGAAGTACCAGAAATCCCTCATCTAGGACTATTAGAGCAACTAGCCTACCTGGAAAGTATCACAATGGCTGAAATACCTCTAGACCTGAAATAGAGGATAACGGCGGGAGAATCTATAGACACCCGCCCAGATACGATGGATAAAACCGATGATTTAGCAATATGGAGCCCCTCCCCGTTAACACCTCAAGAACCTACATTCCGGAGAGGACACGTCCCTACTCACCGATCATCTAGTGTTGCAAGCACTCATCGGATATCAAGGGCCTCCATGCCTAAACCAGGAAGAGACCACGCTGCAAACCTAGCTAGGTTGGCTGCCCGTCTTGGGATATCCTTGGGTCAAATAAGGTAGGATATAGACACCTCGCTTGACCAAGCTAATATCGCCTTCAAACATTTGAAGGAAGCCACCTAGGACAATACCTTAAAGTTAATTAAGGTGCAGCAACAAATCACAGAAGGACAAGATGTCCATGATAGTGAGATTGGATTCCTGTTGATGCAATTGGCTGGAGTAGAAGCGGAGGTCAAGGGGATACAAGAAGAAATGCTATGGGAAGTGGCAAAAAAGATAGCCACCCAAGAGAGGCATCAACAGGAACATGAATAGGTAACTACGAGATTACGTGGAACCCTCGGGCAAGAAAACCAGGGGGTATTAGCCCGAGATCAAATGTTGGAACAAATGGTCATCAACCTAAGGGCGGAATTCTTAGAATTCCAAAATCAATGCACCACACGGGAAAGAGAAGTCAACTGTACCCTAGGACAAATGCGCCTAGATCAGACTACTTGCCAAGCGGAAATTCGCAGGTCACAAGACCAGCAACAGCAGCAGAATAATGAGACGAATAATACCCTAAAAGTATTAATAGCGTCAATAAATAGGATGTTGGCCACCGCACCAAGTCCTGAAGTTGCAGGTCCCACACCCTTACCCGCCGTCCTAGAAACTAATGACGAAGAATACTATGCTCTGCCTACACGGAGGGACAAGTGGAAAGGGAAGAAAGCCACTGACACATTCCCCTCAGGTGCCCAAGGAGGTGACCCTGGAGATCCTAGCGACGATGATGACAATGATGATGAGACAGGAAGAAGGAGAGGAAGTGCTAGCCAAAGAAGGCAAGGACAAACACCAAAACAGTCTGGTATGGCAGAGACCCTTGCCAATACGATGTCGCTAAACATCAAGTGACCATCAGAGCCACTCCCATTCTTTGAGGATAAACCTGCACAAGATATATATGTGTGGATTTTGCAATGCACTGACTACTGCGAATGAAACCCGCGAATCGAGGATGATGCATGGGAACGAGTCATATATGCACTCAGCCATGCAAGAGGAGACATAGTACTTCCTTATACTATTTGGTACTGGAAGGCTATGGACAGACTGCAAGGAGAAATGCAGCATCCAGAGCTGGCTACATGGACTCGTTTCGAACACGATATGATCAAACAATTTGCCTCAGTAGAAGTTGAACAACTAGCACTACGAGAAATGAAGCTAGTCGAGTACGACGGCAGTATTGAGTGTTATCTAGCAGTCATGCATAACCATAACATTCGTGCACACATGACCGGAGAGTCGTAGAGGCAGGTAGTAGAAGATAAACTTCCGAAACAAATTGTTCGCAGGTTATCCGCCATGCCATATATGACCGATCAAGAATGGAAAGCGGCGCTAAGGCTATGCGGTCGGTCAGAAGAAGGACCTCTGGCCAGAGAAAGAATTGGGCGAGATAAACCACCCAAGCCTAAAGTAGTCCAAGAGGTTAAAAGAGAAGACTGACGGGACTCTAAACCGAAGCGACAAAGGGATACTAAACCATATGTCAAGGGAGGTGGAGCCCCACTATGAAAGCGGAAAAGGGACAATGAGCTGGAAAAGCCTAGGAAAAGGTTAGGTGGTGCAACAAAGACCACCCACACAAACTTTGACTAGGCCCATACCGGTATCCTGCAGAGTGTTTTAGATACTCAGAGGCCAGACAGAGATGGTACACATTGTGGAAAGAAAAACCACACCTACCAGACATGTTGGGAAAATGCCCATATATCGGTGGCAATGGTCAGCTCAAGACCAATAAAAATGGGAATTCGGTGTGCATGATCAGCTATCGTAAAGCCAAAATTAGCACACAGAGTTGCATCCGCCCAACAACCAGCCCGAGTAAATAAGATCTGAGAATTGGCGGACGGCGAAGAACTGACCTAGGTTAGTTCATTGACACCAACGGCGGCGGCATTTGAGTATTCAGTGTCCTGATGGAGCTGGAATCGAAATGGGAACCTCCTTTGGCTGGGGTGTATTGGGTACCAACCACAGCGGGGATTGGGTATTCTGTGTGCAACTACAGGAGTAGAAACTCAAAATGATCAATGCAGCGCAAAGCAAGTCTCTCCTTTCAGGATCAATGCAACTAGGCTCTAAGTGAAGGGACCCCACGAGAGACTTACCAGCTCAAACACAAGAATCAATATATGGAGAGTCTTGATCGAAAGAGAGGATAGTTAACATGCCCACATGGCCCGGGAGCCAATAGTACGAAGTTCCTCGAGTCACCTGCAGGTCACCTACTACCCATGTGTACGCAAGTTACTATACCGAATAAGTTGGCACATAGCAATGCAAGATCTACCTGATAACAAAAACACCACAGGAGGACAACCGACGTGAGCCGTTCCACCTCCCACATGAGTCTGAGTTGTATTATACATATGTACTATTCTGGCTTCTTGCCAGAGTGTGAGATAGGGATGTACCGCTTCGGTGCGCAAGGCCTCTCTGAGGGAGCTAGACGGATAACCGAAACCCTAAGGAAAAGGATCGGTGAAAATGGGAACCCCACACTAGGGGAGTAAAATGGCTAATAATCGCCCAAAAATCTGCTATGAGCCTAGGTTTGGCGTGTCGGGAGAAGGCATCCAGCCTCAAAACTGGTCATGCGTACTTGCGTATCGGTGAAACGCCGCTTAGTATGTAGACCCAGATTGTTAGAGCTAAAGAGTTACTACTTTATCTGAGGAGACCTGAATGGTTGAAACTACGTGGGTGTAGTAACAAGCACCCTGTTACCTGCACCCGACACCGACAATGCCTAAACGAAAGAACCAAGAAAGTCTTATCTACGCCAAGCACGTAGAATTAGACATTCTAAAACCAAAACGATACAACTGCCGGCAGGGGATCGCTTACCTCCATATACACGATAAGTGATAAAAAGTTGAAGTCCTGTTACACTCGGGATCCAACCTGTTCGTTATTAATAAGGACCTAGTTGAAGACCTTTGCGTTCTTATTATTGAACGCAACAATGCAGTTGATATCTTAGGCTTTGATGGATCATCAGCCGCCTCTGGAGGGAAATGTTACACGATCCCTATAAAATTGGAAAGAGGAAAAAATCAACACATCTCTGAAGTGTCATGTGAAGTAGCTAAAGCAGGTTACTATAGAATGATAATTCCTTTTGGTTGGTGGCATCATGAACACCCAGTGTCTCACATAGAAGATGCAGAAAATTGGACCTTCTCCATAAAATGTTGTGAAAACTGTGTGGAAGAAGATGAAGGAATAGCGGATATGTTCGAATATGACGAATCCGTCGCTGGAGACCCTAATGCAGGCCGCATCGGAAGAATCGGGGCCATCAAAAATACGGTGGAACTCGAATCATTACCAAAAGAATACTGGCATTACAAACATTTGTTTGAAGCCCAGACGGCAGAAAGATTAGCCCAAAGGCGGACATTTGATCACGAAATCAAGTTGATTCCAGAATCAACTCCCCCTTGTGGGCCGATATATCCACTATCCGAAAAACGGCTTACGGCTTTACGAGAATACTTGGAACCAATGATTAAGCAGGGAAAGATTACTCGTAGTCAATCTCCTGCAGGAGTACCTATATTATTCATACCTGAACCTGACAGAAGACTATGCTTGGTTGTGGATTACCGAATCTTAATAAGATTACTATCCATAACAAACATCCCCTTCCACTAATGTCTGAACTCAGGGATAGAGTAGCTGGCTCAAAGATCTTCACCAAGTTAGACCTTAAAGACAGCTACCACCTGATTAGGATTAAAGAAGGCGATGAATGGAAAATGGCCTTCCGGACGAGATATGGGCATTACGAATATAAGATTATGCCATTCGGATCGGTCAACGCTCCCGCAACCTTCCAAGATATGATGAACCAAGTACTTAAAGAATACTTAGATGCCCGAGTTGTGTATTATCTACACGATATTCTCATCTATTCAAAGGATAAAGAAGAACCCATCGAAGCAGTGAAGAAAGTTTTACAAAGTCTATCGGACTTTCAATTAGCAGTGTCGCTAAAAAAGTCGACCTTCCATACCACTGAGGTAGAATTCCGTGGCTATATGGTAGCAGTCGATGGGGTGTCTATGAGTACCCAAAAGGTGGAATCCATAATGGTTTGGGAAGCACCACAGTTGGTTAGAGAAGTACAAGTTTTTATTGGATTCGCTAACTTCTACCAACAATTTATAAAAAACTTCTCCGCTATTTGCAAACCCATAACCAAGACATTACGAGAAAGTCTAAAAAATTTCAAATAGGGACTTGAACAAGATACAGCATTCGAAGAATTAAAACACCAATTCAACACAGCCCCCATACTCCACCACTTCTTTCCAGAAAGAGAAACCGTGGTAGAAGCCAACGCTAGCAATTTTGCCCTTGGTTGCGTGCTTTGCCAATACTTTGAAAAAAGGTTACATCTAGTAGCTTTCTATTCCTGAAAACTAAACTCAGCAGAGCGCAATTATGAGATTCATGATAAAGAACTTCTCGCGATCCTCGAAGCATTTAAGGAATGGAGACACTACTTGATCAGAACAGAAAAACCGCTTAGAGTCTTTACTGACCATCAGAACCTACATTACTTTCTTACCTCAAAAGTCTGGAGTGGACGTCAGATTCAATGGGCTCAGAAGCTCGTAGAATACAATTTGCGGATTGTATACTGACCAGGCATAAAGGGTAGAAAGCCTGACGCATTAAGCAGATGGCCGGAGTACTGTCCTGAGGAGGGAGCTATACATCGCGAACAAAAAACTTTGAAGGTAAGAAATTTCTTGGTATCATTGGTCGTGAGAGTAGGCGATGAAGGAGAAGACTGGGATGGAGATAAGGATTTAGATTTGGAACCTCGAAGAGGTGGAAAAGAACCCTATTATTAGAGTCAAGAGATTGAGCAAAAAGGCATATTTGCCAACTAAAGGCTCAAGGATGGTAGCAGGACATAACCTGTACATTATTGAAGATGACATTGTCCTGAAATATGGACAAGTATTAATACGGATGGGTATAGCTGTGGGGCTACCCGAAGGAACTTGTGGAAGAGTTGCTCCAAGAAGTAGATTAGTGGTCCGAAGCGGAATCTCCACCGGTGAACTCAAGGTCATACTATTCAACTACAAAAATGAGGTCGGCTAGATAAGAATGGGCGATCACATAGCTCAGCTGGTAGTAGAAAAAGTCAACGCCTCAGACATGACGGAAGTAGGCGACCTGGAAGACACGGAACGAGGAACCGCGGGATTCAGTAGCACTGATATAGCGACAAGATCACTGATCGTCAAAGAACAGGAACCTAGCATCAGTTACCTGCATGCATCAGCCAAAGACAATGAACACTGGTACAATATTTCAGAAGTACCAGAGAAGGTTCCAATGTCAAATGCGATAATCCTGCAAAAAGATATGAAGCAGTTCAACCCTGAATTCTTAAGCGAGATACAGGCAGCTATCAGGAGAGATGCAGTTTAGAGGCAACAGAGGGAAGAACTCGTTAGATTACAAGATGAAGGAAAGGATTTTCCCAAGGACTGGACCTTGACCGGCGATCTATTATACTATAAGCAAAGACTATTTGTACCAAATAGCCAGGCGCTATACACTAAGATCGCAGAAGGATATCACGATGCAAAGGTTGCAGGACATTTCGGACAAGGAAAAACCTTGGAAATAATCATAAGAGACTTCTATTGGAAAGAGCTTGTGGAAAGGGTCAATGATTACATACGATCCTACGATGAATGCCAATATAATAAATCACCTAGACATGCCAAGTACGAATTGCTGCAACCATTGCAAATACCCTACGTGGCATGGGTGTCTAGCTCAGTGGACTTTATCACTCAACTACTAGAGTTGCAAGGGTGCACTCAAATAATGGTAGTGGTTGATCAGTTTACAAAGATAGCACATTTCATTGGACTTCAGATCTCAGCTACGGCCAAAGACGTCGCAAACGCATTACTAAAAGAAGTATGGAGACTGCATGGTCCACCAACCAAAATCGTCTGAGATATGGACTGAAAGTTTGCAGGAGAATTTCGGGAATCCCTTTACAAAGTGTTGCAAATTAAGTGAAGAATGTCGACGGCATACCAGCCTCAGACTGACGGACAAACCGAACGTAGCAACCAAGTGCGGGAAGGATACCAGCGAAGTTTTGTCAACTATGATCAGGATAACTAGTATCAGCTATTACCTTTAGCTGAACATGCCTATAACAACTCCGCAACCAATGCTCATGGGATGTCACTATTCTATGCAAACTACGGTTTCCATCCATAGATAGAATAGATGAAGGAGCGCAAAGCTCAAAATCCAGGAGCAACACTCTATGTGAACTGGATTAAGACGATACATGAACAGGAGAGAGGGTCACTAGAAAAGACACGAGAAGGAATGTGAAAATATTATGACCAGAAAGCTCGACAACAGCGGGACTTCAAAATCGGGGACAAAGTAATGTTAAACGCAAAAAATATTCGAACCCAATGGAAATCAAAGAAGTTAAGTCCAAAGCTATATGGTCATTTTCAAATCATGGAAAAACGTAGATCACGAGCCTTCAAGCTCAACATATCTGACCGATGGAACATTCACCCCCTATTCCATGTCGCCCTATTGGAACCCTACCGCAAGTCAGTTCATGACAATCGTCAGCAACCCCCTAGAGAGCCAGAGGACAATGACGGCGATCTACAATGGGAGGTTGAAAAAATAGGAAGAAGCGAGATTCGTTCTTACAGGAAATGAGTACGCGGCCACTACCAAGAGAAGTGGGAACTGTGGTACTTCATTAAATGGCAAGGATGTTCATAAGATGAGAACACATGGGAGCCTGCTACCGGTATGGAAAACACGGAGGAAGTGGTGGAGAATTTTGATAGTGAAAATCAGGATATACTAGAAAGGGTAAAAGTAAGATAGTGAGGAAAAGGTTTTCCTACTGTGGCCCAGTAAACATGGAATGTTTTTTACTCTGACCACACCGAGTTTTAAAATGTATTGAGAAGAAATTATAAAAAGGTATTCGAGGCGAAGCCTGGTAGGAGGGAGCTCATGTTAGGCATATGGAAATCTGAGACATGTGCACAGATCAACAGTAGGGTATCTGCGCACAGACTCTCGATTTACCGGAGTGCCAACACCACCATCCGGCCCCCTTATGGAGCCCGCACGTCATTAGCAAGATTTTGAGAGTTGCGTCCCATAACTAAAAGGTCACATCAATGAAGCCCACTTCATAATACCATATACATCACCACTATCGATCCGACTACAGGCTGTTCGCAGGATATACGAGAAGGGACCTTTGGTGACATCTGAGAAGTGGAATGGAAGAAACCCGTCGCAGGTGCATTGAGATAGTAGGCTTCAACGTTAGGCTTCCTAAACTAAGGGCCGAAGGTGATGGGATGTTTTCAACCAAATACCCCAAGAGGATGTCCCGGTGGCAGAAGCTATTAGGGGTATACCGAATCCACCCATACCCTTCTGAGATCAGCTGTAGGTTGGTTGGTTCTAGCAATAGGACCCCTCTATGGAGGCCGGCGGACCAAGGGGAAGCATGCTCAGAAAGGAAGACCTAGATAAGTCGGAGCCCCTTGAGATATTGACATGTCGGGCTCGAACTTGCAATTGGTACTAGGTGATCCAGCATGAACTTGATCACTTCATGTCCGAAGAGCCTACTGGGAAGATAGTCAACAAGACTAAAGTAATATAATAGTCTATGCTGACATCTAAGTTAAAGGCCGCTGTTTGGAATAACAAATAGCGTAGTCATCTTGATGGAGGAATACTACTCTGTGACCGCGAAAGGTTGTGATAAGTTTCAGGGTCAAACAGTATTTGAACTTATAAGATTCTAGACGTTTGCATACTAAAAACCAGGATGGTACTTCGGGGGCCTAGTAGTTAGAAGTAGTCCCCGAACACTCAGACATGGGATATAAATATCGAAGTGCCTCCCGAGCTTTACAGACATCATCCAGTAATGGAGAAGAGATCTCATCAATATTAAATTGTTTACCTCATAAATCTTTACTCTATCTTTTCTTTATCGAGACGAGCCTTCCTCGACAGATTCTCCAAACAAAGATTTTGGCCTACGTCCCTCAGTTATACTAGAGATAGGCGTCTACCTAACAGAACCCAATCACTTGATGTTGCTATCTTCTCCTCTCTCAGTTTTGCATACAAGCAGGAAGTATCACGGTATCGACAAGTGGTAAAAAAAAAACTTTTCCACATCTTCTTGCAAAGGCTAGAGAACAAGCTGTACCAAGAGCAATGCCCATACTGGTTTTTGAAAGTGTGGTCTTGTTTCCATTAATTCTACTGAGGTTCTTAGTTTATGCAAGGAGCCTCTACAATTGGCATGTTTATTGTCAACGCCCTCTCCCCATTCTTTTTCTACTGAACAGCCTATATCTAAGCCGGTAAGCAGCTTAAATCTGTAGAAGTTGCTAGAGTATACATGCTCACCTCTTACTACTCCTCACCAAAGCCAACAGCTTTACTGTTAGGCATATGAAAATCTGAGAAAATAAGCGCACAGACCTCAGGGTAGGGTAACTGTACGCAGACCCTCGATTTACTGAAGCCAACATGCGCCTTCAGCCCCTTTATGGGGCCAACATGTAATTAGCGAAATTTTGAGAGGTGCATCTCATACCTAAAATGTCACATCAATGAAGCCCACTTCGTGACACTATATATATTGCCACCATCTGTCCGACTATATGCTGTTCGCAGGATATATGTGATGAGACCTTTGGCGACATCTGGGAAGTGAAATAGATGAATTCCATCAAAGGTGCATTACGATAATAGGCTTCTGTTAGGCATATGGAAATCTAAGCCAGGTGCACCGACTCACGGTAGGGTAACTGTGCACAGGTCCTCGATTTCCCAAGAAGCCAACACCTCCCTGCAGCCCCCTTATAGGGCCTGCATATTGTTAGCGAGATTTCGAGAGTTGCATTTCTAACTTGAATGTCACATTAATGATGCTCACTTCATAACACTATATACGTCGCGGCTTTCTGTCCGACAGGGTACGGTTCGCAGGATATATGAGAGGGGAGCTTTGGCGACATCTGGAAAGTAGAATGGAAGAAATCTGTGAGAGGCACATTGAGATAGTAGGCTTGAAAGTTAGGCTTCCTAAAATATGGACCAAAGGGTAATGGGACATTTTCGGCGAAATAGGACAAAATCTTTAATTGAAGAATCTGTCAAGGAAGGCTCATCTCAATAAAATATGTAACGCAAAGATTTATGAGGTAAACAATTTTATATTAATAAGATCTCGTCTCAGTAGCTTGATGATGTCTGTAAAGCTCAGGAGGCACTTCAATATTTATATCCGACATCAGAGTGTTTGCAGACTACTTGTAACTACTATGCTCCCGAAGTACCATTCTGCTTTTAATTACGCAAATGTCCAGAATCTTACAAGTGCGAACAATATTTGACCCTGAAACTTATCACACCCTTTCATGGATACAGAATAGTATTCCTCCATTGAGATGACTGTGCTATTTGTTATACCAAACAGCGGTCTTCAACTTAGTTGTCTACATACACTATTATATTACATTAGTCTTGTTAACTATCATTCCGGTAGTCTCTTCGGTCATGAAGTGATCAAGTTCATATCCGGTTACCTAGTGCTAATTGCAAGTCTGAACCCAACGTGTCGACATCTTAAGGGTCTCTGACTTATCTAGGTCTTTCTTTCTCAGCGTGCTTCCTCTTGGTTCACTGGCCTCCTCGGAGGGGTCCTATTACTAGAACCAATCAACCGACAGCTGATCTCAGAAGGGTATGGGGGGATCCGGTATGTCCCTAATACCTTCTGCTACTGGGACATCCTGTTGGAGCATTTCGCCAAAAATGTCCTATCACCTACAACCCATAATTTAGGAAGCCTAACCTTGAAGCCTACGATCTCAATGCACCCCCAGTGGATTTCTTCAGTTCTACTTCCCAGATATTACCAAAGGTCACCTCTCATATATCCTGCGAACAGCATGCGCTGAGACGGACGGCGGCCCCGTATATTGTATTATGAAGTGGTCTTCATCAATGTGACATTTTTAGTTATGGGATGAAACTCTGGAAATCTTGCTAATGACATGCGGGCCCTATAAGAGGACAGGAGGTGGCTGCTGGCACTCTAGAAACTCGAGGGTCTTAGCGCAATCACTCTACTGTGCGTTTGTGCAAATATCTCAGATATCCATATGCCTAACATGAGTATCCTCCTACCAGGCTTGGCCTCGAATACCTTTATAACTTCTTCCATAATTTTTCTAAATATATTTTAACACTCTATATAGTCAGGGTAAAAAACCTTTCCCGTTTACTTGGCCACAGTAGGAAAACCTTTTCCTCACTATCTTACTTCTGCCCTTCCTGGCATGTATGGAGTTTCATTATAAAAGAATTCTCCACAACTTTCTCTGCGTTTTCCATACTAGTAGCTGGCTCCCATGTGTTCCCATCTTCTAAACACCCTTGCCATTTGATGCAGTACTACAGTTCCCACTTCTCTTTATAGCGGCTGCGTACCCGTTTTCTGTAAAAGCAAATCTCACTTCTTACTACTTTTTTCAATCTTCTATTGTAGATTGCCATCAATGTTCTCCGGTTCTCTAAGGGGTTACTGTTAGGCGGACGCCAAACTCAAGTATATAACCGAGAGACATAGGCAAAAAATCTTTGATCGGAGAATCTGTTGAGGAAGGCTCGTCTCGATGAAATAGGTAAGGTAAAGATTTATGAGGTAAAACAATATTATATTGATAAGATCTCTTCTCCGTTGCTTGATGATGTCTGTAAAGCTCGGGAGGCACTTCAATATTTATATCCCGCGTCTGCGTGTTCGCGGACTACTTCTAACTACTATGCCCCCAAAGTACCACTCTGGTTTTAATACGCAAATGTCCAAAATCTTATAAGTGCGAACACCATTTGACCCTGAAACTTGTCACACCCTTTCGCAGACACGGAATTGTATTCCTCCGTTGAGATGACTGCGCTATTTAGTATACCAAACAGCAGCCTCCAACTTAGATGTCCGCATAGACTATTATATTACTTTAGTCTTGTTGACTATCATTCTACTAGTCTCTTTGATCATGAAGTGATCAGGTTCATGCTGGGCAACCTAGTGCCAATTGCAAGTCCGAGCCCAACATGTCAACGTCTTAAGGGACTCTGACTTATCTAGGTCTTTCTTTCTGAGCATGCTTTCCCTTGGTCCACCGGCCTCCGTAGAGGGGTCCTATTACTAGAACCAACCAACCTACAGCTGATCTCAGAAGCGTATGGGAGGATTCGGTATACCGCTAATAGCCTCTGCTATTGGGATATCCTCTTGGAGTATTTCTCTGAAAACGTCCCATCACTTTGGGCCTATAGGTTAGAAAGCCTAACGTTGAAGCCTACTATCTCAATGCGCCTCCGACGGACCTCTTCCATTCCACTTCCCAGATGTCGCCAAAGGTCCCCTCTCATATATCTTGTGAACAACATGCGGTCGGACGGACGGCGGTGATGTATACGGTATTATGAAGTGGGCTTCATAGATGTGACATTTTAGTTATGGGATGCAACTCTCGAAATCTCACTAATGACGTGCGGGCCCCATAAGGGGGCCGGAGGGGGGTGTTGGCTCCGGTAAATCGAGGGTCTCTGCACAGTTACCCTACCGTGGGTCAGTGCACATGTCTCAGATTTCCATATGCCTAACAGTTAATAGCAATTATCATGAACTGATACATGATAAGGTTCCAATAGTGCGATACAGAATACCGGGTGATTGTTCAAGCGATCTGATATGTTGAGTTTGAATGCTCGTGACCTGCACTTTTCCATGATTTGGAAGGGACCGTAAAGCTTTGGACTTAGCTTCTCTGATTTCCATCGGGTGCAAATATTCTTTGCATTTAACATTACTTTGTCCCGATCTTGAAGTTAGGCTGTTGTCAAGCTTTCCTGTTCTAATATTTTAACATTCCTTCCCTTATTTTTTCTTGTGACCCTGATGCTTGTTCATGTATCATCTTAATCCAGTTCACGTAGCATGTCACTCCTGGATTTTGATCCTCCTGCTTCTTCATCCACTCTGTCTATGCAGGGAATCTGTAGTTCCCATAGAATTGTGACATCCCATGAGCATTGGTTGCAGAGTTGATATCAGCATGTGCAGCTAGTGGCAGTGGCTGATACTAATTGTCCTGATCATAGTTGACAAAACTTCGAAAGTATCCTTCCAGCACTTAGTTGGTGCATTCAGTTTGTCCATCAGTTTGAGGATGGTATGCTGTTAACATTCTTTGTTTAATTTTCGGCACTTTGAAATGGGATTCCCAGAATTCTCCTGTGAACTTGGAGTCCATATCCAAAACAATTTTGGTTGGCAGGCCACGCAGCTTCCATACTTCTTTCAGGAATATGTTCGCGACATCTTTGGCCGTAGCCGATATTTGTAGTCTGATGAAATGTGCCATCTTTGTAAATCAATTAACTACTACCATTATCTGAGTACATCCTTGCGACTCTTGTAGTTGGGGGATGAAGTCCACTGAGATGGATGTCCATGCTGCATCGGGTATTTGCAGTGGTTGAAATAATCTATATTTAGCATGTCTAGGCCATTTGTTATGTTGGCATTCATCCCTGGATCGTATGTAGTCGTTGAACCATAACCCCAGTCCTTTCCAGTAGAAGTCCTGTATAATAATTTCTAAGGTTTTCTCTTGTCTGAAATGTCTTGTAACTTTTGCATCCTGACATCCTTCCTGCGATCTTAGTGTATAGCACCTGACTATTTGGTACAAATAGTCTTTGCTTATAATATAGTAGATTGTCGGTTAAGGTCCAATCCTTGTGGAAATCTTTTCCTTCATCTCGTAACCTAATGAGTTCTTCCCTCCATTGTCTCTAAGCTGCATCTGTTCTGATAGCTGTCTATATCTCACTTAAGAATTCAGAATTAAACTCCTTCATACCCTTTTGTAGGATAATGGTGTTTGACATTAGAACCTTTTCTGATACTTCTGAAATGTTGTACCAATATTCATTGTCTTTAGCCACTACCTGCAGGTAGCTGAACCTAGGTTCTTGTTCTTTCAAGTTCAAAGATCTTGTCACTATATCATTGCTTCCGAATCCCACAGTCCCTCGTTCTGTTTCTTCCAAGTCGTCTACTTCCATCATGTCTGAGGTATTGACTTTTTTCTACCACAAACTGAGCTATGTAATCGCCTATTCTTGTTTGGTAGTCCACACCTTTATAGTTGAAAAGTACGACTTTGAGTTCACCGGTATAATCGGCGTCGATCACTCCAGCTTCGGTGGAGATTCAGCTTTGAACTGCTAATCTGCTTCTCCAGGCAAATATCCTGTAAGTTCCTTTAGGTAGCTCTATGGCTATACCCATCCTTATTAATGCTTGTCCATATTTCAGGACAATGTCATCCTCTATGGCACATAGGTCATGTCCTGCCGCCATTCTCCAGCCCTTTGTTGGCAAGTATGCCATCTTGCACAATCTTTTAATCCTAACCATGGGTTTCATTTCTGCCTCTTCGAGGTTCTAAATCCAAATCCTTATCTCCATCTCAGTCTTCTCCCTCATCATCTACCCTTGCTACTAGTGATATCAAGAAATTTTCTGGTTTTAGAAATTTTGTATTCGCAATGTGTACCTCCCTCCTCTGGACGGTACCCTGCCCATCTACTTAATACGTCAGGCGTTCCGCCCTTCGTGCCTGGTCAGTATACAATACGAAAATTGTATTCCAATAACTTCGGAGCTCATCGAATTTGATGGCCACTCCAGACATTTCGGGTGTAGAAGTATTGTAGGTTCTAATGGTTAGTAAAGACTGTGATTGGTTTTTCCGTCTTGATCAAGTAGTATCTCTATTCTTCAAATGCTTTCAGGATCACGAGAAGTTCTTTATCATGAATTTCATAATTGCACTCCGCTGAGTATAAGTTTTGTGAATGGAATGCTACTGGGTGTAGTTTTTTCTCAAAACATTGAGAAAGGACGCAACAGCATGTGAAATGGCTAGCCTCGGTTTCAACTACTGTCTCCCTTTCTTGAAAGAAGTGATGTAGTATGTAGACTCTTATGAATTGGTATTTTAGTTCTTCAAAAGCCATATCCTACTCAACTCCCCATTTGAAATTATTTGGATTTCCCTGCAATGTCTTGGTTATTGGCTTGCAAATAGTTGAGAGGTTTTTAATGAATTGTCAGTAGAAGTTTGTGAATCTAATGAAGACTTGCACATCTCTAACTGACTTAGGTACTTTTCAGACCATTATGGATTCCACCTTCTGGGTGCTCATAGACACCTCGTCGACCACCACCATATAGCTGAGGAATTCTACCTCTTTGGTGTGGAAGGTCGATTTCTTTAGCTATACCGCTAATTGAAAGTCTGATAGATTTTGTAAACCCTTTTTGACAGCTTCGATGTGTTCCTTTTCGTCTTTTGAATAGATAAGAATATCATTAAAGTAACATACTACTGTAACCTCCAAGTATTCTTTAAGTACTTGGTTCATCATATCTTGAAAGGTTACCGTAGCATTGACTAATCAGAATGGCATAACCTTATATTCGTGGTACTCCTATCTCGTCTGTAAAGCTGTTTTTCATTCATCTGCTTCCTTAATCCTAATTAAGCAGTAGCTGTCTTTAAGGTCTAACTTGGTGAAGATATTGGTGCTAGCTACTCGGTCTCGGAGTTCAGACATTAGTGGAAGGGGATGATTGTTGAGGATGGTAATCTTGTTTAGATTCTGGTAATCTACAACCAGGCGTAGCCTTCCATCGGGTTTAGCTATGAATAATATAAGTGCTCCAGCAGGAGATTGACTTTGACTTTATGTAATCATTCCTTACTTAATCATTGTTTTCAAGTATTCTCTTAATGCCTTAAGCTGTTTTTAGGATAGTGGATATATCAGTCCCGATGGGGAAGTTGAATCTGGTATCAACTTTATCCCATGATCGAAGGTTCGTCTTAGGGCTAGTTTTTCTGCCATCTGGGCTTTAAATAAATATTTATAATGCCAGTATTCTTTTGGTAATAATTCGAGTTCCACTGTATTTTCGATGGTTCCAATTCTTCTGATATGACCGACATTTGGGCCCCAGGCAACTGCTTTGTCATATTTGAACATATACGCTATTCCTTCATCTTCCTCCCTACAGTTTTCATAACCTTTTGCTGACAAAGTTCAATTTTCTGCATCTTCTATATCAGACACTGGGTATTCATGATGCCACTAACTAACTAGAATTATTATTCCATAATGACCTGCCTTAGCTACTTCACACGACACTTCAGAGATGTGTCAGTTTTTTCCAATTTCCAACTTTATAGGTAGGGTATAACACTTTCCTCCGGAGGCGGCTGATGATCCATCAAAGCCTAGGCTATCAACTGCATTGTTGCACTCCACTATGGGAATGCGAAGGTCTTCAACTAGGTCCTTATTGATAAGGAATACATTGGGTTCTTAGTCTAATAAGACTTTAACTTTCTATCACTTGTCATATATATAGAGGTAAGCGATCTCCTCCAGACAGTTGTATCATTTTAGTTTTGGAGTATCTAATTCCACACTCTTAGCATGGAGAAGACTTTCTTGGTTCTTGCATTTAGGCATCGCTAGTGTTGGGTGTAGGTAACAAGATGTTTGTTACAATGCCTGCGTAGTTTTGATTATTGAGGTCTCCTCTGACACACTAGTAACTCTTTAACTCTAACAATCTGAGTCTACATACTAAGCGGCATTTCACAGAGACTCAATTACGCACAACCAGTTTTCAGGCTGGATGCCTTCTCCTGACATGCCAGGCCTATGCTCATACTAGATTTTTGGGTGGTTATTAGCCATTCTGCTCCCTGGATATAGGGTTCCCACTTTCACTGATCCTTTCTCTTAGGGTCTCGGTTATCTATCTAACTACTTCAGAGCTGACTTGCATACAAAAGCAGTACATCTCTACCCCACACTCTGGCCAGAAGGCAAGATAGTACATATGTATCATATGATACAGACTCGTGTGGTAGGTGAAATGGCCTGTGTCAGTTGGCGTCCTGTCGTGTATTATTATCAGGTAGATCTTGGATTGCTATGTCCCAACTTCTTCATCATAGAAACTTGCTTGCACATGGGTAGCAGGTGGCCACCAGGTGACTTGAGGAACTTCGTACTGTTGGCTGCTGGGCCATGTGGGCATGTTAACTATCCTCTCTTTCAATCACGACTCTCTATACATTGATTCCTTATATTCAAGCTCATGAGTCCCTTGTGGGGTCCCTTTACTTAAAGCCTACTTGCTTTGATCTTGAAAGGAGAGACATGCATCACGCCGCTTTGATCATTTTGAGTTTGGACTCCCATAGTTGTACACAGAATACCTAATCCTAGTCGTGGTCAGTCCCCAATACACCCCAGCCAAAAGGGATTCCCATTTCGATTCCAGTTCCATGTGGACACTCCATACCCAAACGCCATCGCTGTTGATGCCAATGAACTGACCTAGTCAGTTCTTTGTCATCCTCCAGTCCCCAGATCCTATTCATTTGGGCTGGTTGCTAGATGGTAGCGACTCTGCATACTAGTTTTGGCTTTACAATAGCTGGTCATGCACGATGAATTCCTCTTTTTATCAGTTATGAACTAACGGTTGCTGCCGATATATGGATGTCTCCCTAATACGTTTGATCTGTGTAGTTTTTCTTCTCACAATGTGTACAATCTCCATCTCGCCTTCAAGTGTCTATCACACTCTGCAGGATACCAGTATGAGCTTGGCCGAAGTTGGTGTGGGTTGTCTTTACCACACCTCCTAACCTTTTGTTTGGCCATTCTGGCTCATCCTCTCGTTTTCGCTTCTGTTATGGGACTCCACCACCCTTGACATAAGGTTTGTTCGTCCTTTGTTCTTTTGGTTTTAAGTCCCGTCTTTCTTCTCTTTTGACCTAAGAGACTATTTTTGACTTGGGCAGTTTGTCTCTTGCAAGTTTTTTCTATGCAAAAAGTGACTCCTCTGATCGACTGCATAGCCTGAGTGCTACTTCCCATTCTTAATCCGTTGTATATTGCAGGGCCGACAACCTGTGGACAATTTGTTTAAGAAGTTCATTTTCAACTTCCTCTTTCCAGGATTCTCCGGTCATGCATGTCCGGATGTTTAAGTTGTACATGACCTTGAGGTAATATTCAATACTTGGCTCATACTCAATCGGCTTCATCGCTCGAAGCGCTTGTATTTCAGCTTATACTATAGCAAATCGTTTGATCATATCATGTTCAAAATGAGTCCATGCAGCCAACTCTAACTGCTGGGTTTCCCCTTGAAGTCTGTCCATAGCCATTCTATACCAAATAGTGTAAGGAAGGACTATGTCTCTTTTTGTATAATTGAGCGCGTATATAACTCATTCCTAGTCATTATCCCAGATCCACAGGTTTCTTTCAAAATAGTCCATGCATTGTATAATCTAGACATATATATCTTGTGTGGATTTGCTCTCAAAGAATGGAGGTGGCTCTGATGGTCGCTTTATATTAAGCACTATTATGTTGGCAGGTGTTTCTGCCATACCAGACTGATCTGGTGTTTGTCCTCGCCTACCATGGCTAGGACTGTTTTTCTTTCTTCTTCTATCCCTATCATTGTCATTGTCATTGTCATCGTTTGGGTCCTCAGGGTCACCTCCTTGTACATCTGAGGGGGATACATCAGCGACTTCTTTACCTTTCTCCTTTTCCCTACTTGTAGATGAGGAGTAGTAGTCTTCATCATTTTCCTCTTTTGGGACTGGTTGTAGCAGTGCGGGGACCGATCTCAACTATTCCTTTGTCGTCTCTGCTAAATCATTTATGGCTTTTACCAAGGACTTAACAGCTTTCAAGGTTTCTTCCACCATTTTCCTTTGCTCCCTTGGCAACCTGTGTCTGTTCATATGTTGTTCTTTTAGGCCATCGTGTATGTCCATAAAGGAAGTTGTGAAGCCTTTATCACACTCTACTGTTTGATTGTGAAAGAGATTGAACTCGTTGTGGAGTTCGAAAACCAGTTTTCCTAGAGTTTGGTCTCATGCAAGGGCTTCCTGTCTCTGCTGACCTAGACTACCATATAACTAGGTAGTTATATTTTGATGAGCTTGCTGCCACTGATCTTGTTCAGCCAGTTTGGCCACCACATCACAGATGATTACTGCTTGTATATCCTTCACCTCAGATTCCACCACAGTTAACTGTATCAATAAGATAGCTATCTTATTATCGTGGAGGTCCTGCCCTTCTTCCAGTTTCTATTATACTTCTATCAACTTTAGTGTATTCTCTTAAGTTGCACCTGTTAGCCTATTGAAGATAATATTGCTGAAGTCAAGGAAAGTATCTATATCTCGCTGAATTCTTACCAGAGTTATCCCTAAGCGTTTGGCTAAATATTTTAGGTTGGCCTCGTGCTCCTTTGAAGGTTTAGGGATCACTGATCTTGATATCCAGTGTATACTAGATATACTGAAAGATCATAGAACTGAGAAGATGTCTGCCCTGCAAAAACCTGGACTGAGGAACGGAGATTGACTGAAATGAGTGGCGTCACTGGTAGAGGGAACATGTGCGAACTGTGCCGAACTCCTGTCATCGGAGATGTCAGGTCAAGTATTTATCGGTTCTCCTTCTGTAATCTGTTTTGGTCCTTTTGGACGTTTTGGAATCTCTACCATCTAGTTGAAATGTTTTTCTAATACCTTTAACCCTAACACTGTTTCATCAGGTTCCAAGTCTGGTACTTTGGACTAATATTCTCGATCACCTTTAAAGTGTTTGAGGAATTTGATGAATTGTAGGTGGCACAATAGGTATTCTTTTAGAGATGGTATAGAAGGGTTGGACGATCTGATTCAGGATTTAGAACCTAGATTTCCCTTTTTGGAAGGTTTCAAATGTACTTTGAGTATATATAAGGGTCTTTTAGGTCCAAGCCGAAGGAGCTAGTTGTCTTTGGCTAATGGTGCTAGGTTTTTTATTTCTGGAGTACAGGATACTGCAATTGACGAGGTCTTGTGACTTGGTTGAATTTTACAGGAAATTCAAATCAAGCCAGGTACGATATATGCGATTGAATTGATCTCTTGTTGGGATCCTGAAAGGTATTTTAAACCACGAGGGTTCTTGGGTAAACTGTTCTTTGATTTTGAATAGCTGAGTAACGAAGATTTCTGTGAAAGTATGAATATAAATGGGACCCTGAGGTGCTTCAAAAATGTAATCAAAGTGTGAGCTAAGGTTGGAGTTGGAAGTGAACTGGTAGTTCATATAGTAAGCCTTGGTAACAGGAGAACTATCAATATACTGTTAGGCAGACGCCGATCTCTAGTATAACTGAGAGATGTAAGCTAAAATCTTGGATCAGAGAATCTGGCGAGGAAGGCTCGTCTCAATAAAATATGTAAAGTAAAGATTTATAAGGTAAACGATTGTATACTAGTAAGATCTCTTCTCAATTGCTGGATGATGTCTGTAAAGCTCAGGAGGTACTTCAATAGTTATATCCAGTATCAGAGTATTCGCGGACAACTTCTAACTACTATGCCCCTGAAGTACCATTCTAGTTTTAGTATGTAAATATCCAGAATCTTATAAGTGCGAACACCATTTGACCCTGAAACTTATCACACCCTTTCACAGATACAGAATAGTATTCCTCCATTGTAATAACTGCGCTATTTGTTATACCAAACAGCAGTCTTCAACGTAGTTGTCTGCATAGACTTTTATATTACTTTAGTCTTGTTGACTATCATTCCAGTAGACTCTTCGGTCATGAAGTGATCAAGTACATACCAGGTCACCTAGTACCAATCGCAAGTCCAAGCCCAACGTATCGACGTCTTAAGGGTATGCCACTTAGCTAGGTCTTCCTGTCTGAGCATGCTTCCCCTTGGTCTACTGGCCTCCATGGGGGTGTCCTATTACTAGAATCAACCAACCTACAGCTGATCTCAGAAGGGTATGGGTGGATCCGGTATGTCCCTAATACCTTCTGCTACTAGGACATCCTCTTACAGTATTTCACTGTAAACATCCCACCACTTTCTGCCCATAGTTTAAGAAGCCTAACTTTGAAGCCTACTATCTCAATGCGCCTCCAACAGATATCTTCTGTTCCACTTCCCAGATGTCGCCAAAGGTCCTCTCTCATATATCCTGCAAACAGTATACAGTCAGATGGACGGCGGCGATGTATATGGTATAATGAAGTGGGCTTTATTGATGTGACATTTTTGGTTATAGAACGCAATTCTCAAAATCTCGCTAATAATGGGCAGGCCCCATAAGGAGGCAGGAAGGGGGTGTTGGCACTCTGGAAAATCGAGGGTCTGTATACATGTTTCAGATATCCATAGGCCTAACATGGTTCTAGTAATAAGACTTCTCTATAGAGGCCAGCAGACCAAGGGCAACCACGCTTATATAGGAAGACCTAGATAAGTCGAAGACCCTTAAGATGCAAACATGTCGGGCTTGGACTTACGATTGGCACCTGGTGACCTGGCATGAACCTGATCACTTTATGACCCAAGAAAATACTGGAAGGATAGTCAACAAGACTAGAGTAATGTAATAGTCTATACAGAGAACTAAATTGAAGGCCGCTATTTGGTATAACAAATAGTGCAGTCATCTCGATAGGGGAATACTATGCTGTAACCGTGAAAAGGATAGGATAAGTTTCTGGGTCAAACAGTGTTCATACTTATACGATTCTAGACATTTGCGTATTAAAACCAGAGTGGTACTTTAGAGGCATAGTAGTTAAAAGTAGTCCGCAAACACTCAGATGCGGGATATAAATATCGAGGTGCCTCCTGAACGTTACAGACATCATCAAGCAACTGAGAAGAGATCTTATCAATATAAAATCTTTTAAAGTACGGAGACAAAAGGGATCGTCCGGCACAGCAACGGCAACCCCACAACCACTATAAATTTACTATCTATGTAACAACAACTACTTAAAATGAACTGAAAATTTGAATAGACATCCATTAAATATAACAAAACTCCTATGTGAAATTGTAAAGAAAAACAAGCAATACTTTGTATACCATCCCTTTGCATCTAAAACAGCAGCCACTCTCCTAGGCATTGACTCCCATAGCTTTTCCAAGAAATCTCCTTCAATATCCTGGGTCCAAACTATATCAAGAGCTTCTGCTAGATGTCTTCTAATAGTATCTGGACCC
>JACCEG010000379.1:0-68636 GCA_014065205.1 Tuber brumale | reverse complement strand
ACTACTGAAGTCTCCGAGATGTTTGGTAGGTCTCAAACTAAAGATTCTTGAAGCAAACTGAAGAGAGTAACTGTTCAACCAAGTATATTGAAAACTCTGTCTGCCGAAGTCTGCTTCTTCTAATGTGAAGAATAGCAGTTCTTAAATACACTTCTTTAGGCTACCACGAGCCTTGTTTCTCATAACATATAAGACTCCAAAACGGTAGCCTTGAAATAAAACATAAAACATATAAAGTATCAACCTGATACTCGAAACCAAACATAAAACATATAGAGTATCAAACCAATACTCAAAACCAAACATAAAACATATAAGGTATCAAACCAATACTCGAAACCAAACATAAAACATATAAAGTATCAAACCAATATTCTCAGGCCAGAGGCACACCTCATTTCCTGAAACAAAACATAAAACATATAGAGTATCAAACTCTATACTCGAAAATCCTAAACCAGTAACCTGTACCGGTTACATCGAATGTTTATTGAAGGGTTTAGCCGGATGGCAAAACCCCTATGTAACCTAACCAAGAAAGATGTCAAATGGGAATGGGGAGAAAAGGAGCAGAAGGCTTATGATGATATTCAGACAAAACTCACCACAGCATTAATACTGGTACACTTCGACCTGCGGAGGGAAACAAGCATCGAAACTGACGCCTCGAAATATGTATGTTCTGGGATTCTATCTCAGAAATGCGCAGACGGAGAATGGTGCCCGGTGTGCTATCGATCGAAAATAATGACACCGGTAGAATGCAACTACGATGTCGCTAACCAAGAACTATTAACAATAGTTCAGCACTCAAGGAATGGAGAAGATACATACAGAATAATGACCACCTGGTCAGAGTTCTAACAGATCTCAAGAATCTTGTTCCCTTCATGATGACCAAGGAGCTCAACGACAGACAAATCCGATAGATAGAGAGTCTAAGCAAATAAAACTTCAAAATCGAATACCGACTTGGAAAAGAAGGAGCGAAACCAGACACCTTAACAAGGATATCAAGCGATAAACTACAAGACAAAGAAGACAAGATAATCAAACAGAAAAATCGAATATTACTCCCGAAGAAATAGTTTGAAGCGATGGAGTCAAGAGAGATCCTGGATGAGGACAATGTAGAACTACGAAAAGCAATCGAAGAAGAAACAGAGTTCCGAGAAATAAGGGATTGCCTGGAAAGAGGAGACAAAGAAAGGAAAGGGGTAACCTGAGGCCTATGCGAATGGAAGGACCACTATCTCTGGTACGATGGAAAGATATGGATACCGGAAGATGAGAAGATAAGGACAAACCTTATCCGAAAATACCATGACGATAAACTGGCAGGACACAGAGGAACAGCCAAAACAACAGAGCTGCTCATGTGGAACTATTACTGGCCAGGACTGAGGGAGTCAGTCAAACAATACGTGAAAAACTGCGACATATGCCAGCGAACGAAGGTGGTGCGACATGCACCATATGGGCTGTTAAGATCTAATGAAGCACCAGAAAAACCATGGGCATCCATATCTATGGATTTCATAACAGATTTCCCTAAGTCCAATGGATGTGACTCAATATTGGTCGTGGTGGATCGCCTGACTAAAATGAGCCACTTTATACTGGTACGAATGGATACGACGTCAGGGCAGTTCGCAACAACGTTCATCTAAGAAAACTTTCAACTGCATGGACTACCGAAAGACATTATCACCGATCGAGGATTTATATTCACGTCGGGAATATGGAAGGAGATAATATAAGAACTCTGAATCAAAAGGAAACTTTCTACAGCCTTCCACCCACAGACGGATGGACAGACTGAATGAATGAATGGCATATTGGAACAATACCTATGAGCCTATATCAACTATCAGTAGGACAACTGGGATGAGTTACTGCCAATAGCAGAATTTTCATACAACAATGGAAAGCAAGAAACGATTAAGACAACACCCTTTTACGCAAATTATGGCCTCTACCCATAATATCAGGCCATAGGTCATAGGACCACAGGACTGAGAATGGAAAGAGAAGACATGAGTCAATTACATGACACTCTACGAGCAGAGATGACAACAGCATAACTACGATAAAAGGAAAACTAGGATTTACACAGAAAGCCCAATCCACACCTACAACAAGGAGACAAGGTGTGGTTACTACCAAGAAATATACGGACAACATGACCATTCAAGAAATTGGATTTCAAGAAAATAGGACCATTCGAGATATTTGAAAGGATAGGGAAAACGAGCATATAAACTCGACCTTCCCCCGTCCATGAGGATACATAACACATTCCACATCTCGCTATTGGAACTCTATCAGAACAACAAGCTTCTGTCAGAAATGATTCCGCGTCTTCCGCCTATTGAACTAGACGGAGAACCTGAATACGAACTCAATAAAATAATCAACTCCGGCTTGCACTATGGTAACCTTCAATACCGTGCTAAGTGGACCAATTATTCGGCCGAACACGATCAAGAGTGCTACCCCTCCACCAACTTTGTAAATCCTCAACATGCCCTCATCCTCTTCCACCAATGCTACCCGCAGAAGCTGTCAACTGAGCATCAAGGATACTGTGTACGACTTCGTGCTTTTGAGTAGCCCAACAAGCCCTCCACCTGATGCAGCCAAGTGGACTGCAGCTGAAGAAAAAGTCAGAACTAAGAAGGAGGAAGAGCAGAAGACCATCGAGGCTGAGTGGGCCAAGGTGGTCAACGATGACAAAAGAAATCATGCCATCTATCACTGGACAGCATGCACAGACAACAGGTGCCCTGTACACCTAGATGAAAAACAACGAAGCAACTTCTTCCCAAGCAAGAAGTCGGCGACAAAGCAATCGCTACCCACTACTCCGATTCAGGCTGAATGGGCAACACAACCACAATCTCCACTCACTGGACCTTCACACCACAAGATTTCCTGGCAGAACTGCATGCACAGGTACTGCCCCTACAATCGTAGACAACAATAGAAAGCCAAGCAAGCTACCCAAAAGGTTACAAGGATAAACCCTTTGAAGGGGGGGGATACAAAAACCTTTGTGTCCAAGGAGGAACTTTGCCTGTTGTTTGAACAATTGCAGCAATCAATCGATCGGCTTGAGGAGAAAATGAAACAACAACAAGAAATGATCAGCCACCGGGAGAACGAGAAAAAGACCATCATGCAAACGATCGATGGAGCACAAAGGGGGATGGACCTAGTTTGGGCCTCTGGCAATAAAAGAATAGCGGTGGCAGACGAAGCCATGCAGAAAGAATGGCTCAAGCGGAGAGCCATCATCGACAAAGTGAGCATACTCGGCCAGGAGGCAACAGACAATGCCAAATGCTTCTGAAGGTTTACGGAGTACCTCTGCGATGATAGATTCTAAGCTCGAATGGACTCGAGCTCCCGGACGGAGGAGCTAATATCACGAATATGGCTTAGCGAGGAAGAGGTTTACACATGACTCATGGTTATGAGTCATAGGTAGATTATGTTTCGCACATGACCTCATTTAGAGGTTATGGGTTTCACACATATGACCACTGCGGTCATATAATATAGTTATGATGATATATTATGTTTAGCACATGACCTCATTTAGAGGTCATGGGTTTCGCGCATATGACCACTTTGGTCATATGACTAGTTTATGATGTTTTGATATGACTCAGAATTGTGAGTCATATGTGGTGCGTGACTTGAGGAATGAGTCACAGAGGTGTGAAGAAGCAACTATAAGAGGAGGTCATTAGGACCGAGTAGATAGGCTCTTCATGCTTCGTTCTAAGTTATTTTCTTAATTAGTACTTTATACTTTTACGAATATTAAACCTTTATGCTCTTTACTAATACCTACGTACTAGGTGCCGACTCTATTACAAGAGTCAAGTTGAAGAAAGAGTATGATAGGCCATAGGGATCAGAGACAGGAGAGTCTCTTCCACCTTATCGTAGGCATAGGCCAAAGAACTATTGTCGATAGATATTAGGCACATGGAAATCCGAGACATGCGCACAGACCCACGGTAGGGTAACTGCGCACAGACCCTCAAATTTACCGGAGCCAACACCCTCCTCCGGCCCCCTTATGGGGCCCGCACGTCACTAGCGAGATTTCGAGAGTTGCGTCCTATAACTAAAAGGTCACATCAATGAAGCCCACTTCATAACACCGTATACGTCGCTGCCGTCCGTCCGACCGTATGCTGTTCGCAGGATATATGGGAGGCGACCTTTAACAACGTCTGGGAAGTGGAACGGAGGAAATCCGTCGCAGGCGCATTGAGATAGTAGGCTTCAAAGTTAGGCTTCCTAACTACGGACCATAGGTGACGGGACGTTTTCGGCGAAATACTCTAAGAGGATATCCCAGTAGTGGAAGCAATTAGGGGTATACCAAATCCACCCATACCCTTCTGAGATCAGCTATAGGTTGGTTGGTCCCAGTAATAGGACCCCTCTACGGAGGCCGGCGGACCAAGGGAAAGCATGCTCAGAATCCAAGACCTAGATAAGTCAGAGACCTTTAAGACGCTGACACGTCGGGCTCGGACTTGCGATTGGCGCGAGGTGGCCCGGCATGAACCTGATCACTTCATGACCGAAGAGACTACTGGAACGATAGTTAACAAGACTAAAGTAATATAATAGTCTAGGCTGACATCTAAGTTAGAGGCCGCTGTTTGGCTTAACAAATAACTCAGTCATCTAAACGGAGGAATACTATTCCGTGTCCGCGAAAAAGTGTGATAAGTTTCAGGGTCAAATGGTGTTCGCACTTATAAGATTCTGGACGTTTGCGTATTAAAACCAGGATGGTACTTCGGAGGCATAGTAGTTAGAAGTAGTCCGCGAACAATCAGACGCGGGATATAAATATCGAAGTGCCTCCCGAGCTTTACAGACATCATCAAGCAATGGAGAAGAGATCTTGTCAATATAAAATTGTTTACCTTATAAATCTTTGCCTTACCCTTGCTTTATCGAGATGAGCCTTCCTCGACAGATTCTACGAACAAAGATTTTGGCCTAAGTCTCTCAGTCCTATACTTGAGTTTGGCGTCCGCCTAACAGTATATTGATAGTTCTCCTGTTACCAAGGCTCACTATATGAACTATGAGTTCACTTCAGACTCCACCCTCACCTCAGACTTCGATTACATTTTCGAAGCACCTCACTATCCTATCTATATCCAGACTTTCGAAGAAGTCTTCAATAGCGAGAGATTCGAGATCGAAGAAGAATATACGTAGGAACCGTCGTGGTTCACAGTACCTTTCGGGATCCCAACGAGGGATCAATTTAATAGCATATATCGTACCCGGTACGGTTCGGACTTTGAGTGGAATTCGACCGAGTCGGAAAGTTTCGTCGACTGGAGCACCCAGTGCTCCCTGATTACGGTCGAAAAGGAAAAGGAAAAGGAAGGCACAGTTATCCGGGAGCCAGACATCCCCTCGGCCTGGGCCTAATACACTTTTATATGTACTATAAGTACATCCTAAACCGTCGAGAAAAAGGAGATTCAGGTTTTGAGTCCAGAGTCGGACCAACCGAACCCTTTTATACCTACACCTCTAGAGCATCTCAAACGTTGGATACCTTATATACGATTCCTTAAACCTTTTAAAGGATATCAAGAACTCTGGTACGAAGTACCAGTAATCACTCATCCAGGGCTACTAGAACAGCTAGCCTACCTGGAAAGCATCACGATAGCTGAGATACCTCAGGACTAGAGGAAAAGAATAACGGCGGGTGAACCGATGGATACCCGACCCGACATCACGGATAAGACGGATGATTCCGCTATTCATAGTCTCTTCCCGTCAACACCAGAAGATCCTACGTTCCGGAGAGGACATATACCCTCTCACCGATCCTCCAGTGTCGCAAGCGCTCATAGGATATCAAGGGTCTCCACACCGAGACCAGCAGAGCACGCTGCAAACTTGGCCAGATTGGCTGCGCGTCTTGGGATAATGCTGGGTCAGATAAGACAGGACATAGATACCTCGCTCGACCAAGCCAATATCGCCTTCAAACATTTGAAGGAAGCCACCCAAGACAATACCTTACAATTAATTAAGGTTCAACAGCAAATAGCTGATGGACAAGATGTCCACGATAACGATATTGCAATCTTGTTGATGCAGCTGGCAGGCGTGGAAAGCGAAGTCAAGGGGATACAAGAAGAGATGTTACGAGAAGTCGCAAAGAAGATTGACGCTCAGGAACGGCGTCAACAGGAACATGAAGGGGTAACCACGAGGTTACATGGAACCCACGGGGAAGAAAGCCAAGTGGCATTGGCCCGAGACCAGACTTTAGAATAAATGGTTCTCAGTCTAAGATCGTAATTCGTCGAATTCCGGGCCCAAAGTGTTACTCCCGAAAGAGAAGTCAACTGCACTCTAGGGCAAATGCGCATGGATCAGAATGCGCGCCAAGCGGAGGTTCGCAGGTGATTCGACCAGCAACAACTGCAGAATATCGAGACAAACCAAACCCTTAAAGGGTTAACAGCGGCAATAAATAAAATACTAGCCGCGGTACCAGGTCCCGACGCTGCAGGACCCGCACCTTTACCCGCAGTCCAAGAAACGGACGACCGGGAGTACTATGCTCCCCCTACATGTAGGGAAAAGGGAAAGGGCAGAGAAGCCGCTGATGCATTCCCCTCAGTTGCCCAGGGGGGTAACCCAGGCGACTCTAGTGACGATGGCGAGGATGATGATGATGAGAGAGGAAGGAGGAGAGGAGGTCCTAGCCGCTGCAGGCAAGGACAAACACCAGAACAGTCTGGCATGGCAGAAACACTTGTTAACACGATGGTGCTGAACATTAAGTGACTATCCGAGCCACCCCCATTCTTTGAAGACAAGCCCGCAAAAGATATATATGTGTGGATTTTGCAATGCACTGATTACTTGGAGAGGAACCCGCGGATCTGGGACAATGCAAGAGAACGGATCATATACGCGCTCAGTCGTACAAGAGGAGAAATAGTCCTTCCCTATTCCGTATGGTATCGGAAGGCCATGGATGGACTTCACGGGGAAACCCAGCAACCGGAGCTGGCGACATGCACCCGCTTTGAACATGATATGAGCAAGCGATTCGCCAGGGTAGAAGCCCAAAGACTAGCCCTTCGCGCAATGAAACTAGTCACGTACGACGGCAGTATTGAACGCTATCTAACAGTCATGCACAACCATAATATTCGTGCACGCATGACTGGAGAATCCTGGAGAGAGGTAGTCGAAGACAAACTTCCTGCACAAATTGTCCACAGGTTGTCAGCCCTGCAATATACGACGGATCAAGAATGGGAAGAGGCAATAAGGCTATGCGGACGGTCAGAAGGACTGCTAGCCAGAAAGAAAATTGGACGCGACCAACTGTCCAAGTCTAAAATAGTCCAAGAGGTCAAAGGAGGAGACCGACGGGACTCTAAACCAAAGCGACAAAGGGATACTAAACCTTATGTCAAAGGAGGTGGAGCCCCACCACGAAAACGAAGACCGGACGACGAACCGGAAAGGCCACGAAAGAAATTGTGGAGTGCACCGAAGACCACCCATACAAACTGCACCCAGGCCCATACTGGCATCCCGGAGGGTGTGATAGACACTCGGAGGAAAGAAGGAGATTGCACACGTTGTGGAAAGAAAAACCACACCTATCAGACGTGTTGGGGAGATGCCCATATATCAGCGGCAACATTCAGCTCAAGACCGATAAAAATGGGAATACGACGAGCAAGATAGGCTATTGTGAAGCCTAAATTGCCTCGGAGAGTCGCGACCGCCCAGAACCTAGTCCGGGTAAATAAGATCTGGGAACTGCCAGACGACGAGGAACTGACCTAGGTCAGTTCATTGGCACTAATGGTGATGGCGATTGGGTATTCCGTGTCCTGATGGAGCTGGAATCAAAATGGGAACCCCCTTTGGCTGGGGTGTATTGGGTACCGACCACCACGGGGATCGAGTAGTCCGTGTGCAATTATGGGAGTCGAAACTCAAAATGATCAAAGCGGCTCGAAGCAAGTCTCTCCTTTCAGGATCAACGCAAGTAGGCTCTAAGTGAAGGTACCCCTCGAGGGACTTATGAGTTCGAACACAAGAATCAATATATGGAGAGTCTTGATCGAAAGAGAGGATAGTTAACATGGACACATGGCCCGGGAGCCAACAGTACGAAGTTCCTCGAGTCACCTGGTGGTTGCCTGCTACCTGTTTGCAAGCAAGTTACTATACCGAAGAAGTTGGGACATAGCAATGCAAGATCTACCTGATAACAATTCACGACAGGAGGACAACTTATGTGGGCCTTTCCACCTACCACACGAGTCTGAGTCGTATTATACGTATGTACTATCTTGCCTTCTGGCCAGAGTGTGGGATAGGGATGTACCGCTTTGGTGCGCAAGGCCCGTCTGAGGGAGCTGGACGGATAACCGAGATCCTAAGGGAAAGGATTCGGTGAAAGCGGGAACCCCACAACAGGGGAGTAAAATGGCTAATAACCGCCTGAAAATCTGCTATGAGCCTTGGTCTGGCTTGTTGGGAGAAGGCATCCAGCCTGAAAAGTAGTCGCGCGCAATAGCGTATCGGTGAAACGCCACTTAAGTATGTAGACCCAGATTGTTAGAGCTAAAAAGAGTTACTAGTTTGTCTGAGGAGACCTCAATGGTCGAAACTACGCGGGCGTAGTAACAAACATCTTGTTACCTACACCCAACACCGACGATGCCTAAACGAAAGAACCCAGAAAATCTTCTCCGCGCTAAGCGCAAGGAGTTAGAAGCCCCAAAACCAAAATGATACAACTGTACGGAGGGGATCGCTTACCTCCATATACACGATAAGCGCTAAAATGTTAAAGTCTTGTTAGATTCGGGATCCAACGTGTTCCTTATCAACAAGGACCTAGTTGAAGACCTTCGCGTTCCCTCTATAGCACGCGACAATGGAGTTGATATCTTACGCTTTGACGGATCGTCAGCCGCCTCTGGAGGGAAGTGTTACACCCTCCCAATAAAATTGGAAATAGGAAAAAACAGACACATGTCTGAAGTGTCGTGTGAAGTGGCTAAAGCAGGTCACTATGGAATGATAATTCCTTTTGGTTGGTGGCATCGTGAACACCCAGTGTCTCACATAGAAGATGCAGAAAATTGGACCTTCTCTGCAAAATGTTGCGAAAACTGTGTGGAAGAAGATGAAGGAATAGCGGATATGTTCGAATATGACGAATCCGTCGCTTGGGATCCTAATGCCTGCCGCATCGGAAGAATCGGAGGCATCGAGAATACGGTGGAACTCGAATCATTACCGAAAAAATACTGGAATTACAAACATTTGTTTGAAGCACAGACGGCAGAAAAACTAGCCCCTAGACGAACATTCAATCATGAAATTAAGTTGATTCCAGGATCAGCTCCCCCTTGGGGGCCAATATACCCGTTATCCGAGAAACAGCTTAAGGCGTTACGAGAATACTTGGAAACAATGATCAAACAAGGGAAAATTACACGGAGCCCATCGCCAGCAGGCGCACCCATATTTTTCGTACCAAAACCAGATAGTAGACTACGTCTAGTTGTGGATTATCGAAATCTGAATAAGATTACCATCCTCAACAAACATCCCCTTCCGATAATATCCGAACTCAGAGATAGAGTAGCAGGCGCGAAGATCTTCACCAAGTTAGACCTTAAAGACGGCTACCACCTGATTAGGATAAAAGAAGGAGATGAATGGAAAACAGCGTTCCGTACAAGGTACAGACACTACGAATATAAGGTTATGCCTTTTGGATTGGTAAACGCTCCGCCAACCTTCCAAGATATGATGAACCAAGTGCTACAAGAATACTTGGACGTCGGAGTCGTGTGTTACCTTGATGATATTCTCATCTACTCAAAGAATGAAAAAGAACATATCGAAGCTATTAAGAAAGTTTTACAAAGTCTATCGGACTTTCAATTAGCGGTCTCGCTAAAAAAATCTACTTTCTATGCCACAGAGGTAGAATTCCTCGGCTATATGGTGGCGGTAGATGGGGTGTCTATGAGCACCCGAAAGGTGGAATCCATACTGGTCTGGAAAGCACCTAAGTCGGTTAGAGAAGTACAAGTCTTTATGGGATTTGCTGACTTCGACCGACGGTTTATAAAAAATTTCTCCGCTATTTGCAAACAAATAACCGAGACATTACAAGGAAATCCGAAGAAATTTAAATGGGGAATTGAACAGGGCACGGCTTTCGAAGAACTAAAGCACCGGTTCACCACAGCCCCCATACTTCACCACTTTTTTCCAGAAAGAGAAACGGTGGTAGAAACAGACGCTACCGATTTTGCACTCGGCTGCGTCCTTTCTCAATACTTTGAGAAAAGATTACATCCGGTAGCCTTCCATTCCAGAAAATTGAACTCGGCGGAGCGCAACTATGAGATTCATGATAAAGAACTTCTTGCGATCCTGGAAGCTTTTGAAGAATGGAGACACTACTTAATTGGGAGGGAGAAACCAATCACACTCTTTACCGACCATCAGAACCTACAATACTTTTTCACCTCAAAAGTCTGGAGTGGCCGTCAAATTCGATGGGCTCAAAAGTTGGTAGAATACAATTTTCGCATTGTATACCGACCAGGCACAAAAGGCGGAAAGCCCGATGCATTAAGCAGACGCCCGGAGTACCGTCCTGAGGAGGGAGCTACGCATCGCAAACAGAAAATTTTAAAGGAAGAAAATTTATTGGGTTCACTAGTAGCGAGGGTAGGCGATGAAGGAGAAGACTGGGATGGAGATAAGGATTTGGATTTGGAACCTCGAAAAAGTGGAAAGGAACCCGTTATCAGGGTCAAGAGATTGAGCAAAAAGGCATACTTGCCAACAAAAGGCTCACGAATGGCGGCAGGGCATGACCTGTATGCCATAGAAGATGACATTGTCCAGAAATATTGACAAGCATTAATAAGGATGGGTATAGCTGTGGTGCTACCTGAAGGAACTTATGGAAGAGTTGCCCCAAGAAGCGGATTAGCGGTTCGAAGCGGAATCTCCACTGGCGCAGGAGTAATCGATGCGGATTACACCGGTGAACTCAAAGTTGTACTATTCAACCATAAGGATGTGGACTGCCAGATAAGAATGGGCGATCGCATAGCTCAACTGGTAGTAGAAAAAGTCAACACCTCGGGTATGATAGAAGCAGACAACTTGGAGGACACAAAACGAGGTACCGCGGGATTCAGAAGCACCGATATAGCTACGAGATCCTTGATCGTCAAGGAATAGGAACCAAGTATCAGCTACCTACAGGCATCGGCTAAAGACAATGAACCTTGGTACGATATTTCAGAAGTACCCGAAAATGTTCTAATGTCAAATGCTATTATCCTGCAAAAGGGTATGAAGCAGTTCAATCCTGAATTCCTAAGCGAGATACAGGCAGCTATCGGGACAGACGCAGCTTGGAGGCAACGGAGGGAAGAACTCATTAGGTTACGAGACGAAGGAAAGGATTTTCCCAAAGACTGGACCTTAACCGGCGATCTACTATATTATAAGAAAAGACTTTTTGTACCAAACAGTCAGGCACTATATACTAAGATTGCAGAAGGATGTCACGATGCAAAGGTTGCAGGACATTTCGGACAAGAAAAAACTTTGGAAATAATCATGAGAGACTTCTACTGGAAAGGACTTGCGGCATGGGTCAATGACTACGTACGATCCTGCGATGAATGTCAAGATAATAAATCACCCCGACATGCTAAATACGGACTATTGCAACCATTGCAAATACCCTACGCAGCATGGGCGTCCATCTCAGTGGACTTCATTACACAACTACCCGAGTCGCAACGATGCACTCAAATAATGGTAGTAGTTGATCGATTCACAAAGATGGCACATTTGATCGGACTTTAGACATCGGCTACGGCCAAGGATGTCGCAAACACATTCCTAAAAGAAGTATGGAGGCTGCACGGCCTACCAACCGAAATTGTCTCTGACATGGACTCAAAGTTTGCAGGAGAATTTTGGGAATCCCTTTGCAAGGCGCTGGAAATTAAGCGAAGAATGTCAACGGCATATCACCCTCAGACTGAAGGACAAACTGAACGTACCAACTAAGTGCTGGAAGGTTACCTTCGAAGTTTTGTCAATTTTGATCAGGATGATTGGTATCAGCTGCTACCTCTAGCTGAACATGCCTATAACAACTCCGCAACCAATGCTCACGGGATGTCACCTTTCTATGCGAACTACAGATTCCATCCACAGACAGAGTGGATGAAGGAGCGCGAAGCTCAAAATCCAGGTGCGACACTTTATGCAAACTGGATTAAGACGATACATGAACAAGCGAGAGGGTCGCTAGAAAAGACACGAGAGGGGATGTCAAAATATTATGACCGAAAAGCTCGACAACAGCCGGACTTCAAGATCGGGGACAAAGTAATGTTGAACGCAAAGAACATCTGCACCCGACAGAAATCCAAAAAGCTAAGTCCAAAGCTATACGGCCCCTTCCAAATTATGGAAATATTTTGATCCTGAGCATTTAATCTCTACTTATCCTATCTATGGAATATTCATCCCGTATTCCATGTCGCACTATTGGAACCCTACCGCGAGTCGATTCATGACAAATGCCAACAACCCCCTAGAGAACCCGAGGACATTGATGGCGATCTGCAATGGGAGGTTGAAAAAATCGTAAGAAGCGAGATTCGTTCTTACAGAAAACGAGTACGCGGCCGCTATCAAGAGAAGCGGGAATTATGGTACTTCGTTAAATGGCAAGGGTGTTCGGAAGATGAGAACACATGGGAACCTGCCACCGGTATGGAAAATGGGGAGGAAGTTGTGGAGAATTTTCATAAAGAAAATCCGGACATGCCAGGAAGGGCAGAAGTAAGATAGTGAGGAAAAGGTTTTCCTACCGTGGCCAAGTAAACGCGGGAGGTTTTTCACCCTGACCACACTGAGTCTTAAATTGTATTTAGAAGAAATTATAAATGGTTATAAAAGGCATTCGAGGCGAAGCCTGGTAGAAGGGAGCTCATGTTAGGCATATGGAAATCTGAGACATGCGCACAGACCCACGGTAGGGTAACTGCGCACAGACCCTCAAATTTACCGGAGCCAACACACCCCTCAGGCCCCCTTATGGGGCCCGCACATCATTAGAGAGATTTCGAGAGTTGCGTCCTCTAACTAAAAGGTCACATCAATGAAGCCCACTTCATAACACCATATACGTCGCTGCCGTCCGTCCGACCGTATGCTGTTCACAGGATATATGCGAGGCGACCCTTAGCGACGTCTGGGAAGTGGAACGGAGGAAATCCGTCGGAGGCGCATTGAGATAGTAGGCTTCAAAGTTAGGCTTCCTAACTATGGGCCGCAAGTGACGGGACATTTTCGGCGAAATACTCTAAGAGGATATCTCAGTAGTGGAAGCTATTAGGGGTATACCGAATCCACTCATACCCTTCTGAGATCAGCTGTAGGTTGGTTGGTCCTAGTAATAGGACCCCTCTACGGAGGCCGGCGGACCAAGGGGAAGCATGCTCTGAATGAAAGACCTAGATAAGTCAGAGACCCTTAAGACGTTGACACGTCAGGCTCAGACTTGCGATTGGCACTAGGTGGCCCAGCATGAACCTGATCACTTCATGACCGAAGAGACTACTGGAACAATAGTCAACAAGACTAAAGTAATATACTAGTCTAGGCTGACATCTAAGTTAGAGGCCGCTGCTTGGCTTAACAAATAGCGCAGTCATCTAAACGGAGGAATACTATTCCGTGTCCGCGAAAGGGTGTGATAAGTTTCAGGGTCGAACGGTATTCGCACTTATAAGATTCTGGACGTTTGCGTATTAAAACCAGAATGGTACTTCGGAGGCATAGTAGTTAGCAGTAGTCTGCAAACACTCAGACGTGGGATATAAATATCGAAGTGCCTCCCGAGCTTTACCGACATCATCAAGCAACGGAGAAGAGATCTTATCAATATAAAATTGTTTACCTCATAAATCTTTACCTTACCCTTACTTTATCGAGACGAGCCTTCCTCGACAGATTCTCCGAACAAAGATTTTGGCCTACGTCTCTCAGTCCTATACTTGAGTTTGGCGTCCGCCTAACAATAGAGAACAAGAGAAGTATCGTCTACTCGTTACTGAGAACTGATACCGGTTAGGGATCGTAACAGAATAGTATGTATGTAACAGAATTAGCTGATCTTAGATGTAGCCTTTGTTTCTCTTTTCTCTTTTTTTTTTCTCGTTTTTCCTAGCATAGAGTGTATGTGCGGTAGCTATGCGTGACGCTTTACCTGTCATGCCCATTCCCCGTTCCCCGTTGGGAGTGCAAATAACAGCTTTATGATTTTGTTAATAGGTACAGCAATGGTACCCGTGATTAACTAAAATTGTAGAATATCTTTGAAATAATTAAATACCAGATTAAGATTCTGTTTGAGTAAAAATATACTCATTATCACTATCATAATCCGGGGCCCATGAAATAACTCCTTGTGATACTGATTTTTCCTTCCTCTCTTCCACACTCCAGTCTCCTACCTCCAGTCCTTGAAATCCCTTGATATCTTGTTCAATATCTCTACTCCCATCTGCAGGTAAAAATAATCCAACCTTTCTGAACACCTTCTCTACCAACTCTTTCTTTTCTATACAAAACTGATACCAAGCATCTCCCACACAAGTTGTTGTCAAAATTCTTCTTTGACTAACTGACCATTTCTCAAAACTCTCTGTACTCCCACAATCCAAAATTGCTTCATCAGTCAGTTCTCTAATCATTTCTTTTAAAGGCTTATTGATAGAAACATCTAATGGTTGTACTAAACTAGTATATCTAGGTCGAATAAGGGAAGGAATAATTTCATTAGATTGAAGCAACTGAAGAACAGATTCTGTTTTATGAGCAGTTCAGAGGTCTAAAGTAAAGAGACATGGCTTTCCTCCCAGAACTGGTATTATATCTTCTTGGACATACTTGTAAAAGAGTTCACCATTCATATATGCCTCCTCATTGAACTCCACAAGTACACCAGGATGGTATAGACTTTTCTCCTTCTTATATACTTTTCCTTTGCCATAGAAAATAATAAGAGGTGCAACTTTATTAAAGCCATCTGCAAAAACACATAATACTAGACTTGCTATTCTCTTATCCCATCCTGACTTGCTCTCTTTAAACCAAATAGTCTTTTCCCCTTGTGTATTATAAGTATGCCCACTTAAATACTCAAAAGGAAGAGGAGTTTCATCAACATTAAAGATATTGCTAAGAGCAAATCTATTAAGAGGTTGAATAAAACCATTACCAGGAAGAAACCTTTGACCTAAAGTACTAATAGAAGAAGGTTGACTATCTCTTCTATTAAATCTCAACCAGTTTATTACAAGTCTCTTATAATCATCTGGTATCTATATTTCTAACATCTTAGTATTTTGTACTAATTCTAAAATATATATTAAAAAATAAAAACTAGGACTTACCTTTTGTGCTTTTTTTGTCATAGCTCTAAGACTAATCTTATGCCTTTCTAAGAATCCTTCAAACCATCCATTGGAGAATCTAAAATCATATTTATCTGTAGAAGGATAGACAGATAGAAATATTTCCATAGAATGTCTCCTAAACCACTCTCTCCTAATAGCTTGACCCTTTTCCCTACTTGCCAAAAACCTTTCATACAATCTAGACTCCATTTCAGGCCATTTACAAAATGCCTTACTTTGTGAAGTACTAAAATTTGTATGAGTCCTGGCCTCTAAACTCTCAATATTTTCCTTATTTTTTACCCACTCAGAAATAGTTGTCTGAGGTACTCCAAACTGATTTGAGGCTTCAGCTTAAGTAGGAGGATGGTAGGATTCTGAACTAGAGGTTGCAGTATGAATAGTAGGAGAAAGAGGAATTTTGTGGTGGTGAAGAAAGGTCAAAACCTGGATTTTTTGAGCTTGACTCCAAGTATTTTGAAAGCGTTTTCTGGGCTTAATATTAGTGGTATTAAGCTGGCGCTGGGATATCTTTTTTTGGCTTAGGACCTCTCTTCTTTTTTTGCATATTATTGCATGAAGAGGTGGGGGGTTTGGTGGATTCAAGGGACTTGGACCTTATCGTTGGTGAACGATCATGATGAACTGTGCTCGCTCACTCACCCATTGCCACCCCAGATCCAAGTACCTTCAATTTTTGTACCACTATCTATCTACCAATCAGAACCATTGGCCAAGCCTCTATTCTAGTGGACCGGACTTAAAACATCCTGGTCTGGACATAACGAGTTTCGCGAGTTTTTACGGTAGTAAAAATCAATTTGTTGCCAGTGATCATCACCGTTGGTGTTGAGATATTCGAGTTAGTACTGAAGCTTATTTCTCCTGTGTATGTGTGCTCCCGACATACCCCCCGAACTGACATAGCCCCCGACGCGATTCTACTCGTACCATGCAATTCTTCAAAAACCTGGAACTGTCCAGGACTTACCAGTGCCTAACTTGACGAGGGCTTTACCATCCCGCCAAGCCGTCCCCCATGAAATTCCGTTTTAGCTCGCAGATATTTTGTATAAATTTAGTACCCGCCTGACGTCAGTTGCTTGCGCAAGACTACCGGTGATCACAATTTTGCGGCGCTCCCCGAACCGGTTATTCGGTAGTGCAAGTGTCTGCCGCGGTGGAAATTTTGGGTACTGTATGTGAAACTTTGGAGGAAAGGAATTCTTAGATAGCTGGCCGTTACGGACGCATTTGTCCCCTAGTTTCCAAGAGCTCCCAAAACCACGATGCCATGACCAGATGTTCTGGGCATTTGTGGGAATTTATTCTTCTGCTCCATATTCCTCAGTTTTAGGGAACTAGCACAGTACGTAATTTTCTCAGGTTGGGGTACAGTGAAGAAAACCATTTCCGGATGGTTTCAACAACATCGCTGGTATAATGTGATCAGGATTTGCTATCTATGACGGACATGTTGTAAGAGTGTTTCTGCTAGATCAGCACCACCAGGGGAAGGTGGGGGGGTGGCATGAGAGAGGTCTCACGAGATCAGCTCTGAATACCGTACCTCTCGTTCGAGAAAATAAATTTTCGTATTATCCCTTGGACGGCGTGAAACAGTAAAATTCGCACCACACCCAGATTTGGCTGATCCTTCCCCGACTCGTTAATAGTGCTGAGTCATTTGCGCACTCAGGCGATCGAAAATTGGAGTTTCTGACCAAACTTGCCTCAATGCAGCCAAATCTGGGTGTGGTGCGAATTTTACTGTTTCACGCCGTCCAAGGGATATCCGCCGATGCTTCGAATAATGGCTACTTTGGTCGCATTCCACAACTAACCTTGGCACGGTTAGGGGGAACTGGGTAGTACCAGTAGGCATATCTCCTTGCCCTAGGATGCGAAAGAATTTAATGGGAGGAGGGAGGTGTGTGGTGCCCGAATTAAGTGAGATCACGATCGAGGAGGTCCAATTAGGGAGGTTCTGCTACGACGGTCCTAATAGGAACTGTACTTATTGCCAGAGCAACGACACTAACCATTCCAAATTGGTATAAGTACAATGTGGCTCAACTTTTGTAAAGTCTTAAGAACAGTTCTTAAATAAGGGGGTCGGAAAAAGGCTCTGTTGACATATTTGTTGACAACTGCCACCTCCTTTACTCAACCCCCATTTCCGCATATTTATCCCGATCGATAAGAATAAAAATGTCAACTCCTGAGCAAGGCTTAACTCAGGACCACCAGGAATTAGAAATCGTGAACGCATGGCCAGTACTGTCACGCAATCGATTCAGCCATCAGGAAAAGCTTCTTCTTGCACGGCTCTGTGTTCAACATGGCGGCAAGTTTTCAATTCATGGGAGACATGAGCGCTTTTGGCTTAAAATTCAACAATTGTTTGCAACCGCTCTTGCCTGCCCCGTCTGCAATCTACGCAGTATAATGGCACGCATGCTTGCTAAACATGACTCAAAAGTCATCCAAGAAGCTAAAGAGAGTGGAACCACACAGACTGATGGCGAGTATGAGCAAACTATGGCTCAGTGGAAGATTTGAGTGGAAAGTGTAAGTTCAAGCTTATAGTTTATTGAGAGTACACTCACACCCCACTATCCCGGATCTCAATAATCCGGATACCTTACTGTCCCATATGGATCTCGATAAACTCTGAATTTCTTTCCACCAAAATCTCACCTGTTGTTCCGGATACATTGCTGTACCGGACAAATTCTTTGGATTTTGGCCATCCAGGATAGCGGGGCACAAGTGTATCTCTTTTGTTGGCTTTTTGATTTTATTTTTACTTTTTTCTCACTTTTAATCTAAATACTAATTTTAAAAATAGTGGTGATGGGTGTGGTAGTGGAACAGGCCAAAGGGGAAAGGCAAATTTAAAGAGCGAGAAGGAAGAAAGTTTGGTGGCCACTCAGCAAGAAAGATTACTTTCTACGATGAAGGAAAAGAGAAACTATCAGGCTGCAGTTACTGCTCTGGATGCCCATTATGCAAGTGAGGAGGAGAAAGATGCAAGAGATAGTTCAGGTAGATGTGAAAGCTTGAAGAATAGCCAGGACGAGGAAAGGAGCCAAGCATGCGGGAAAGATGTTGTTTTTACTGGTTCACGTTCATGGGCTATAGTAAAAGAAGAAAAGATTGAGTCTATACGGGATAAGAGAGGGAAGATTAAGGAGCGGGGTGAACTTTTGGATGCCAGTTTGGCAGAAGAAAGTAGTCGTTTGACTGCAGTCCTTGAGCGGATTGCCAGTGCTCTTGTGCCCACTTGTTCAAGCAGCGATTTGACAAAGCAATCATCTCCTGATGCTGTACCAATGATTACCAAACCCGATATGACCGAAACACGTTTCAAGTCTCTCAAATCACAGCTGGATATAGCAGAGGAGGCATTGGAGGAAGTGAAGGGAAATACAGTTGAAATTTTGAAAATCTTGCAGCAGAAATAGTTTTATTTTTTCCTCCTTCTTTTTCCTCTCAACTATCATTTGGTATGTACAGGTAATCCTCCACGGTTGGAGGTAATAAATCATATTTTTCTGAAATTTGATTCCTGCTAGTAACACATAAAAGAATATTACTCAACAGAGTAGCTACTATATAGTAGCCTGCAATTAGTGATAATCCTAATCACAATCCACCTTTAAATGAGTTCAAAGCCTAATAATTAACTACAAACCCAAAACCCCACTCAACTACTATCCGCTGTTCGGACATTACCACATTTCCAACTTCTTCCTCCCGTGTTAATAGTTTATTAACTTGCTCCATAAAGGGACCCATTACCCGGAATGCCGGTACATATGCCGAATCACCATAGACATATAACCACTCTTCCTCTGCTATTCCACTTTTAGAAAATATATCCTGCAAGATCTCCACAATACCACATGAGCACCAAACTACCCAGTCACCTACTGGACCAGAAAATGGTCCTGCAAGTGAGGATAGCAAGCTATCAGGTGTTACAATACTCTGAAATTTAAACGCGTGACATTTTTTATATCCAGAGTAAAAACTACCTTGATTTTCACCAGGACGACAGAATGGCCTCATGGTACCATCCATGAAGTCCCAAATTCTGGGAAGCTCAGAAGTGTGCTCAACCACTTTTGCATACCTATATATAGTATTAATTATAAACTATGACTTAATATAATAATTAAACTTCTAATTACTTGTAATATTTTAACATTTATGAACGCAACTGCTATTTCATCTGGACAACAGATTGGCCAAATCTTCCTAATTTTGATAATACATAATAGCAGTTGTGTTCACAAACGTCAGGACATTACAAGTACATTTTCCTTAACTAGAGACACATAGCTTTGAAGGGTATCAAATGTGAGCCTCCACTTATCCCAAAACAATGTCTCCGCATACCTCGATATTAGGTATGATACTAAGTCGTTAAAGATTACAGATAATCTTCCTCTTGAGTAGCCAAAGACTTTCAAGCAATCTTTTAACCGGTGCGGGTAGGAAAGCCGATAGAGTAGGATGCAAAATGCTTCCTCCAGGTGAGGATTGTAGTGGTATCTCCACTGGACACGATGTAACTTGAGATATGGAAGTATATAATGTATTTCTTCTTTTGAAAATCTGAGTTCATAATTTAGCTACTTCTACTACATGAAATCTAGGAACTGGGTTTACTGAAACAAGTAATTAGGTATGGATTTTGCATTTAAGAAGGTTTAAACAAAAGGAGAGAAAGAAAAATAGTAATACCGAAGGTACTCGTGAAAGTCTACCTCATCCAAACCACAATTGTCCAGACGAAACACTTTTGATTCATAGGATATTGGCTGCCGTGGAAGGGTATATGTATGCTGCCTATCTTCCAGCTTATCCTGCAAGCGCAAATGTACTCGCTGGATATGCCTTATATAGATCACAAGAAGAATTAGAACAAGAAGAATATTCTGTTAATGATGCTCTCTTTCCATATTTATTATCAAAAGTGGGAAATATTAAGAGGCAGGATAGAGCTGATAGCATGAAGGATAAGAAGGTGAGAACATAAGCCATATCCCAACTGACGTCAAGTTGCATTCTCAACTTCATTTAGCAAAACCTCAAAAAAAGAATCAGCGGTCGCCACACTCAACCTCGCCAAGACCTAAGAACAGTTTATATTATGACCATCTTAGCAGAACCTCCCTATTCTGATAATGAATAACCGTGCCAAGGTACCCACCACTTCGAATGATGCTAAGCGACCTCCAAAGTAGGTTGCACTCCAAAGGAGTGCCCAACAGCTCAATGATAGAAACAGCTCAAGGATAGATGTCATCATTCATAACCATCCATCATCAGATTTTATGAACCATATACCCACAACGCTATCATGCAAAACAAAACCTATAATGACATAGAGGAGAGAATTCAGCAAGTGATTGGATATAATGATAAGATAGTGAAGCCCAATTTTGCAGCAATTGTGTGTGAGAACAATGAACTCGAACAACATTTACAACCATACTGGAAAGATCGTATATCACGGCTGGAAAGAGAAGCAACCAATCGAAAATTGAGTCCTGATCAAGAACTAGCGCTCTGCCAATTTCTCAATCAATTTGATAAGCTTGGTATTCTACCTTGATTTCATCATATTATATTGTATGCGAATAATCTATTGATTTTGGCCCATTTAAATCCCAACGAAAAAGCTCAATATGTCAGTCATACCTAAACTCAGCGATTCCGGTAGTGGCATCTTCAATATTATGTGAGGAAACAGAAAACTCTCGATATCAACCAGAAATGAGCTCATTGTCCTGATAATATGCTTGATTAGTTTTGGTGATTCTAGTCTATAAGAGAAGAGAAGGAGATTCTGTTAGGCATATGGAAATCTGAGATAATAAAGCACACAAATCCAGAAAAGGGTAACTGCACACAGACCCTAGATTTACTGAAGCTAACACCCCCCTCCGGCCCCCTTATGAGACCTGCACATTACTGGCGAGATTTCAAGAGTTGCGTCCTATAACTAAAATGTCATATCAATGAAGCCCACTTCATAACACCATATATGTCGCTACCGTCTGTCCGACCATATGCTGTTCGCAGGTTACATCGGAAGGGACCTTTGTGGACATCTGCGAAGTGGAACGGAAGAAGTCTATTGGAGGCGCATTGAGATAGTAGGCTTCAAGGTTAGGCTTCCTAAACTAGGGACTGAAAGTATCGTGACGTTTTCGGCAAAATACTCCAAGAGGATGTTCCAGTAGTGGAGACTATTAAGGACATACCAAATCCATCCACACCCTGCTAAGATCAGCTGTAGATTGGTTAGTCTTCGTAATAGGACCCCTCTACAGAGGACGGCAGACCAAGGAGAAGTACACTCAGGGAGGAAGACTGTTAGGCTGACACCAAACTCAAGTATATAACTGAGGGACATAGGCTGAAAATCTTTGATTGGAGAATCTGTCGAGAAAGGCTCATCTCGATAACTTAGGTACAGTAAAGATTTAAAGTGTGAAACAATATTATATTGATAAGATCTCTTCTCCATTGCTTGATGATCCCTCATCAGCCCAGATTAAGTATCTTTTTATCATACTCCATGTATCAAAGTATATTTATTATAATAATAACTTTGACCTTAGAGGGAGTTGAACACCTGACCTTGTAAACCAATACAAAAGTCATACCAACTGAGCAACAGTATACAGTATTATGAAGTGAGCTTCATTGATGTGATATTTTAGTTATAGGACGCAACTCTCGAAATCTCGCTAATGACATGCGGGCTCCATAAGAGGACCAGAGGGGGGTGTTGGCACTCTGGTAAATCGAGGGTCTGTGCGCAGTTACCCTACCGAGAGGTCTGTGCACTTTGTCTCAGATTTTCATATACCTAACATGAGCCCCCTCCTACCAGGCTTCGCCTCGAATGCCTTTATAACTTTTTTATGTTTTCCTTTTAAATATATTTTAAGACTCAGTGTGGTTAGGGTAAAAAACCTCCTGTGTTTACTTGGCCACGGTAGGAAAACCTTTTCCTCACTATCTTACTTCTGCCCTTCCTGGCATGTCCGGATTTTCATTATCAAAATTCTCCACAACTTCCTCCATGTTTTTCATACCGGTAGCTGGCTCCCATGTGTTCTCATCTTCTGAACACCCTTGCCATTTGACGAAGTCCCACAGTTCCTGCTTTTCCTGATAGCGGCGACGTACTCATTTCCTGTAAAAGCGAATCTCACTTCTTACTATCTTTTCAACCTCCCATTGTAGATCGCCGTCAATGTCCTCCGGTTCTCTAGGGGGTTGTTGACGATTGTCGTAAACTGACTCGGGGTAGGGTTCTAATAGTGCGACATAGAATATGGAGTGAATGTTCTATCGGTCGGATATGTTGAGCTTGAAGGCTCTTGATCCGCGCTTCTCCATAATTTGATAAGGACTGTATAGCTTTGGACTTAGCTTCTTTGATTTCTGTCGGGTTCAAATGTTTTTTGCGTTCAATATTACTTTGTCTGCGATCTTGAAGTCTGGCTGTTGTCGAGCTTTCCAGTCATAATATTTCGACATTCCTTCCCATGTCTTCTCTAGTGACCCTCTTGCTTGTTCATGCATTATTTTAATCCAGTTCACGTACAGTGTTGCTCCTAGATTGTGAGCTTCTCACTTCTTCATCCACTCTCTCTGTAGATAGAAACCGTAGTTTACATAGAATGGAGACATCTCATGCACGTTGGTTGCGGAGTTGTTGTAGGCAGGTTCAGCTAGAGGTAGTAGCTGATACCAGTAATCTTGATTATAGTTGACAAAACTTCGAAGGTATCCTTCCAGCACTTGGTTGGTATGTTCAGTCTGTCTGTCAGTTTGAGGGTGGTATGCCATTGACATTCTTCACTTAATTTCCAGCACTTTGCAAAGGGATTCCCTGAATTCTCCTGCAAACTTTGAGTCCATATCTGTGACGATTTCAGTTGGTAGGCCGTGTAGCATCCATACTTCTTTCAGGAATGCGTTTGCGATATCCTTCGCCATAGCCGAGGTTTGAAGTCCGATGAAATGTGCGATTTTTGTAAACCGATCAACTACTACCATTATCTAAGTGCACCCTTGTGACTCTGGTAGTTGAGTGATAAAGTCTACCGAGATAGCCACCCTTGCCGTGTAGGGTATTTGCAATAGTTGCAGCAATCCATACTTGGTGTGTCTAGGCGACTTATTATGTTAGCATTCATCGCAGGATTGTACGTAATCATTGACCCATTCTGCAAGTCCTTTCCAGTAGAAGTCTCTGATGATTATTTTCCATGTTTTTTCTTGTCCGAAATGTCCTTCAACTTTTGCATCGTAACCTCCTTCTGCGATCTTGGTATATAGCACCTGACTATCTGGTACAAATCGTCTTTGCTTATAGTATATTAGATCATCAATTAGGGTCTAGTCTTTGGGGAAATCTTTGCCTTCATCTCATATCCTAATGAGTTCTTCCCTTCGTTGCCTCCAAGCTGCAACTGTCCCAATAGTTGCCTGTATCTCGCTCAAGAATTCGGGCTTAAACTGCTTCATACCTTTTTGCAGAATTATCGCATTTGACATTAGAACTTTCTCTAGTACTTCTGAAATCTCGTACCAGTGTTCGTTATCTTTAGCCGATGCCTGTAGGTAACTGATACTTGGTTCCTATTCCTTAACGATCAAGGATCTGATCGCTATATCGGTGCTTCCGAATCCTATGGTTCCTCGTTCCGTGTCTTCCAAGTCATCTACTTCCATCATATCTGAGGTGTTGACATTTTCTACCACTAGCTGTGCTATGCAATCACCCATTCTTATCTGGCAGTCCTCATTTTTATGGTTAAATAGTACGACCTTGAGTTCACCCGTGTAATCAGCATCGATTACCCCGGCTCCGGTGGAGATTCCACTTCAAACAGCTAATATGCTTCTGTTAGGCGGACGCCAAACTCAAGTATATAACTGAGGGACGTAGGCCCGAAATCTTTGATTGGAGAATCTGTCGAGGAAGGCTCCGTCTCGATAAAGTAAGGTAAGGTAAAGATTTAAAGTGTAGAACAATATTATATTGATAAGATCTCTTCTCCGTTGCTTGATGATGTCTGTAAAGCTCTGGAGGCACTTCGATATTTATATCCCGCGTCTGAGTGTTCGCGGACTACTTCTAACTACTATGCCTCCGAAGTACCACTCTGGTTTTAATACGCAAACGTCCAGAATCTTATAAGTGCGAACACCGTTTGACCCTGAAACTTATCACACCCTTTCGCGGACTCGGAATAGTATTCCTCCGTTGAGATGACTGCGCTATTTGTTATACCAAACAGCCGCCTCCAACTTAGATGTCCGCATAGACTTTTATATGACTTTAGTCTTGTTGACTATCGTCCAGTCGTCTCTTCGGTCATGAAGTGATCAGGTTCATGCCGGGCCACCTAGTGCCAATCGCAAGTCCGAGCCCGACGTGTCAGCGTCTTAAGGGTCTCCGACTTATCTAGGTCTTCCATTCTGAGCGTGCTTCCCCTTGGTCCGCCGGCCTCCGTAGAGGGGTCCTATTACTAGGACCAACCAACCTACAGCTGATCTCAGAAGGGTATGGGTGGATTCGGTATACCCCTAATAGCTTCCGCTACTGGGATATCCTCTTGGAGTATTTCGCCGAAAACGTCCCGTCACTTTCGGCCCGTATTTAGGAAGCCTAACTTTGAAGCCTACTATCTCAATGCGCCTCCGACGGATTTCCTCCGTTCCACTTCCCAGATGTCGCCAAAGGTCCCCTCTCATATATCCTGCGAACAGCATGCGGTCGGACGGACGGCGGCGACGTATATGGTGTTATGAAGTGGGCTTCATTGATGTGACATTTTAGTTATGGGACGCAACTCTCGAAATCTCGCTAATGACGTGCGGGCCCCATAAGGGGGCCGGAGGGGGGTGTTGGCACTCCGGTAAATTGAGGGTCTGTGCGCAGTTACCCTACCGAGGGTCTGTGCACCTGTCTCGGATTTCCATATGCCTAACAGCTTCTTGGAGCAACTCTTCTGTAAGTTCCTTTGGGTAGTCCCACAGCTATACCCATCCTTATCAATGCTTGTCCATATTTTGGGACAATGTCCTCCTCTACAGCATACAGGTCATGTCCTGCCGCCATTTTTGAGCGATTTATTGGCAAGTATGCCTTTTTGCTCAATCTTCTAACCCTAATAACGGGTTCCTTTCCACCTCTTCGAGGTTCTAGATCCAAATCCATATCTCCATCCCAGTCTTCTCCTTCATTGCCTACTCTTGCTACCAGTGATACCAAGAAATTTTCCAGTTTCAAAATTTTCTGTATGTGATGAGTAGCTCCCTCCTCAGGATGGTACACCAGCCGCCTACTTAGTGCATCAGGCTTTCTGCCCTTTGTACCCGGTCAGTATATAATCTGAAAATTGTATTCTACTAACTTCTGTACCCATCGAATTTGACGGCCACTACAGACTTTCAAAGTGAGGAAGTATAGTAGGTTCTGATGGTCGGTAAAGACTGTAATCGGTTTTTCCGTCCCGATCAAGTAGTGCCTCCATTCCTTAAATGCTGCAAGGATTGTAAGAAGTCCTTTATCATGAATCTCATAATTGCGCTCCGCTGAGTTCAATTTTCTGGAATAGAAAGCTACTGGATGTAACCTTTTGTCAAAATATTGAGAAAGAATGCAACCAAGTGCGAAATCACAAGCATCAGTTTCTACCACTATTTCTCTTTCTGGGAAAAAGTGGTGGAGTATGGGAGCTGTGGTGAATCAGTGTTTTAATTTTTCGAATGCCGTGTCCAGTTTGACTCCCCATTTGAAATTCTTGGGATTTCTTTGTAATGTCTTGGTTATAGTTTTGCAAATAGCTGAGAAGTTTTTAATAAAGCATTGGTAGAAGTTAGCGAATCCAATAAAGACTTGTGCTTCTCTAACCAAATTAGGTGCTTTCCAAACCATTATGGATTCCACCTTGTAGATACTTATAGACACTCCATCGACCGCTACCATATAGCCGAGGAATTCTACCTCTGTGGCATAGAAGGTCGACTGTTTTAGTGATACCACTAACTGAAAGTCTGACAGACTTTGTAAACCTCTTTTGACAGCTTCGATGTGTTCCTTTTCATCCTTAGAATAGATGAGAATATCATCAAGATAACACACAACTCCAACATCTAAGTATTCTTTAAGTACTAGGTTCATCATGTCTTGGAAAGTTGCCGGAGCATTGACTAATCCAAATGGTATAACCTTATATTCATAGTGCCCATATCTTGTCCAAAAGGCTGTTTTCCATTTATCTCCTTCTTTAATCCTAATCAAGTGGTAACTATCCTTAAGGTCTAACTTAGTGAAGATCTTGGTGCCAGCTACTCGGTCTCGGAGTTCAGACATTAGTGGAAGTGGATGTTTGTTGAGGATGGTAATCTTGTTTAAATTTCGGTAATCTATAACCAGTCGTAGCCTTCCATCCGGTTTGGGTACGAACAATATAGGTGCTCCTGCAGGAGATTGACTTCGCGTAATCTTTCCCTGCTTAATCATCATTTCCAAGTATTCTCTTAATAACTTAAGCAGTTTTTCAGACAGTGGATATATCAGTCCCTAGGGGGGAGTTGATCCTGGAATCAACTTGATTTCAAGATCGAATGTCCATCTTGGGGCTTATTCCTCTTCCATCTGGGCTTCCAACAAATGTTTGTAATGCCAGTATTCTTTTGGTAATGAGTCGAGTTCCACAGTATTTTCGATGGCTCCAATTCTTCCGATGTGGCATGCATTAGGGTTCCAAGTGACGGATTTGTCATATTAGCACATATTCGCTATTCCTTCATCTTCTTCCACACAGTTTTCGCAACATTTTGCGGAGAAGGTCCAATTTTCTGCATCTTCTATATGAGACACTGGGTGTTCACGATACCACCAACCAAAAGGAATTATAATTCCATAGTGACCTGCTTTAGCTACTTCACACTACACTTCCGAAATGTGTCAGTTTTTTCCAATTTCCAACTTTATAGGTTGGGTATAACACTTCCCTCCAGAGGCGGCTGATGATCTATCAAAGCTTAAGATATCAACTGCATTGTTGCGTTCCACTATAGGAACGCAGAGGTCTTCAACTAGGTCCTTATTGATAAGAAATACGTTGGACGAATAGTCCAACAAAACTTTAACTTTGTATCACTTATCGTATATATGGAGGTAAGCGATCCTTTCCGGAGAGTTGTATCGCTTTGGTTTTGGAGCTCCTAATTCCATTCGCTTAGCACAGATAAGACTCCCTTGGTTCTTTCATTTAGGCATTATTGGTATTGGGTATAGGTAACAAGATGTTTGTTACTACGCCCACGTAGTTTCGACCATTGAGGTCTCCGCAGACAAACTAGTAACTCTTTAGCTTTAAGAATCTGGGTCTACATACTTAAGCAGCGTTTCACCGATACGCAATTGCCCACAACCAGTTTTCAGGCTGGATGCCTTCCCCCGACACGCCAAACCCAGGCTCATAGCAGATTTTCAGGGGGTTATTAGCCATTTTACTCTCCTGGTGTGGGGTTTTCGCTTTCACTGATCCTTTTCCTCAGGATTTCGGTTATCCGTCCAGCTCCCTCAGAGGAGCCTTGTGCACCAAAGCGGTACATCCCTATCCCGTACTCTGGCCAGATGGCAAGATTGTCCATATGTATAATATGACTCAGACTTGTGTGGTAGGTGGAATGGCCCACATCGGTTGTCCTCCTATCATGTATTGTTATCAGGTAGATCTTACATTGCTATGTCCCAACTTCTTCGGTATAGTACCTTGCTTGCACACGAGTAGCAGGCGACCACCAGGTGACTTGAGGAACTTTGTACTGTTGGCTCCCAGGCCATCTGGGCATGTTGACCATCTTCTCTTTCGATCAAGACTCTCCATATATTGATTCTTGTGTTCGAGCTTACAAGTCTCTTGTGGGGTCCCTTCACTTGGAGCCTACTTGCATTGATCCTGAAAGGAGAGGCTTACTTCACGCCGCTTTGATCATTTTGAGTATCAACTCCCGTAGTTGCACACGGAATACCCGATCCCCGTCGTGGTTGGTACCCAATACACCCCAGCCCAAGGGGGTTCCCATTTCAATTCCAGCTCCATCTGGACACTGAATACCCAATCGCCGTCGCTGTTGGTGCCAATGAACTGACCTAGGTCAGTTACTTATTGTCTGCCAGTTCGCAGATTTTATTTACTCGGGCTGAGTGCTGTACGGCCACGACTTTGCAAGTTAATTTAGTCTTTATAATAGCCGATCTTCCTCGTCGAATTCCCCTTTTTATCAGTCTTGAGCTGACCATTGCCACTAATATATGGGCATCTCTCCAACATGTCTGGTAGGTGTGGTTTTTCTTTCCACAATGTATGCAATCTCCGTCTCACCTCCGAGTGTCTATCACACTCTGCAGGATACCGGTATGGGCCTGGTCAAAGTTTATGTGAGTGGTTTTAGTCGCACCTCCCAACCTTTTTTTAGGCTTCTCAGGCTCATTGTCCCGTTTTCGGTTTCGTGGTGGTGCTCCACCTCACATGATATAAGGTTTAGTATCCCTTTGTCACTTTGGCTTAGAGTCACGTCAGTCTTCCCATTTGACCTCATAGACTATCTTAGACTTGGATGGTCTATCTCTCGTAATTGTTTCTCTAGCGAGAAGACCCTCTTCTGACCGTTTGCATAGCCTCAGTGCCTCTTCCCATTCTTGATCCGTGGTATAACGCAAAACCGACAACCTGCGGACAATTTGTTTTAGAAGTTTGTCTTCGACTTCCTGCCTACAGGATTCTCCGGTCATGTATACACAAATATTATAGTTATGCATGACCGCAAGGTAACATTCAATACTGCCTTCATACTCGACTAGCTTTATAGCTCGAGGTGCTAGTCTTTCGACTTCCACCGGGGCCAATCACTGAATCATATGACATTCAAAGTAAGTCCATGTAGCCTGTTCTGGCTGCTGGGTTTCCCCTCGAAGTCTGTCTATAGCTTTCCGATACCAAATAGTATAAGGAAGTACTAGGTCTACCTTAGTACGGTTGAGCGTGTATATGTACTCATTCCTGGGCATTGTTCTAAATCTGTGGGCTTTTGTTGAAATAGTTGGTACATTGTAAAAGCCACACGTATATATCTTATGGGGGCTTATCCTCAAAGAATGGGGGTGGTTCCGATGGTTGCTTAATGTTTAGTGCCATCGCATTGGCAAGTGTTTCCACCATACCAGACTGATCTAGTTGTGGAAGAGGTTGAATTCACCATGGAGCTCAGGCACCAATTTTCCTAGGGTTCCATCTCGTGCAATGGCCTCTTGTCCTTGCTGACCTAGACTACCATGTAACTGGATAGTTACATTTTCATGGGCCTGCTGCCACTGGTCCTGTTCGGCTATCTTCCTTGCTACTTCCCGTAGTATATCCTCTTGGATACCCTTGACCTCTTATTCCACGCCTGCCAGCTGCATCAACAGTAATGCAGTATCATTGTTATGGACATCCTGTCCATCGACAATTTGCTGTTGAACCTTAATTAACTTTAAGGTGTGGTCCTGGGTGGCTCCCTTCAAGTTTCGGAAGGCGATATTGGCTTGGTCGAGCGAGGTGTCTATATCTTGCCTTATTTGACCCAAGGTTATCCCCAGACGAGCAGCTAGCTTAGCTAGGTTTGCAGCATGGTCTCCTCCTAGCTTGGGCGTAGAGGATCGTGATATTCTATGTATGCTTGTGACACTAGAGGATTGGTGAGGGAGTAGGACTCCTCTGCAGAATGCTGGTTCCTGAGGAGTCTGTTAGGCGAATGCCAAACTCAAGTATATCACTGAGGGACATAGGCCAAAATCTTGGTTCGGAGAATCTGTCGAGGAAGGCTTGTCTCGATAAAATAGGTAAGATAAAGATTTATAGCGTAACCAATTTTATATTGATAAGATCTCTTCTCCGTTGCTTGATGATGTCTGTAAAGCGCGGAAGGCGCTTCGATATTTATATCCCGAGTCTGAGTATTTACAGACTACTTCTAACTACTATGCCCATGAGGTACCATCCTGTTTTAATACACAAACGTCCAGAATCTTATAAGTGTGAACACCGTTTGATCCTGAAACTTATCACACCGTTTCGCGGTCACGGAGTAGTATTCCTCTATTAAGATGACTGTCCTACTTGTTATACCAAACAGCAGCCTCTAACTTAGATGTCCGCATAGACTATTATATTACTTTTGTCTTGTTGACTATCGTTGCAGTAGTCTCTTCGGTAATGAAGTAATCAAGTTCATACCGGGCCACCTAGTGCCAATCGCAAGTCCAAGCCCAACGTGTCAACGTCTCAAGGGACTCTGACTTATCTAGGTCTTCCATTCTGAGCATGCTTCCCCTTGGTCCACCGGCCTCCGTAGAGGGGTCCTATTACTAGGGCCAACCAACCTACAGCTATTCTCAGAAGGGTATGGGTGGATTCAGTATACCCCTAATAGCCTCTGCTACTGCGGCATCCTCTTGGAGTATTTTGCCGAAAATGTCCTGTCACCTTCAGCCCATAGTTTAGGAAGCGTAACTTTGAAGCCTACTATCTCAATGCGCCTCCCACGGACTTCTTCTGTTCCACTTCCCAGATGTCGCCAAAGGTCCCCTTCTGTATATCCTGCGAACAGCATGCGGTCAGACAGATGGCGGCGACGTATATGGTGTTATGAAGTGTACTTCATTGATGTGACATTTTAGTTATGGGACACAACTCTTGAAATCTCGCTAATGACGTGCGGGCCCCATAGGGGGGCCGGAGGGGGGTGTTAGTACTCCGGTAAATCGAGGGTCTGTGCGCAGTTATCCTGCCGTGGGTCTGTGCGCATGTCTCAGATTTCCATATGCCTAACAGAGTCACCAGGTAGAGGCTATGTATAGCTGAATCATCAGTTCCCGTTGTATGCGGACGGGTATCCATCGGCTCTCCTGCCGTTATCCTCTTTCTTGGGTCTTGAGGTATCTCCGCCATCCCGTTAAAAATCTTTTCTGATAAATTTAATCCCAACACTGTGTCGTCGGTTTCGGGGTCTGGTACCTCGGGCCAATATTCTCGATCTCTTCTAAAGGGTTTGAGGAATTAATGAATCGTAGGTGGCATGGAATGTATTCTTTAAGAGATGGTATGGAAAGATTTGGGCGATCCAATTCTTGGTTTAGAACCTAGATTTCCCTTTTCTGAAGGTTTAAAATGTACTTATAGTACGTATAAAGGTTTCTTAGGCCCAAGACGCGGGATGTCTGGCCCTCAGATAGCAGTGCCTGATTTCTTTTTCTCAGAGTACAGAGTATTCCGATCGACGAGGTCTTCTGACTTGGTAGAACTCCACTCGAAGTTTAGACCATACCAGGTACGATATATGAGATTGAATTAATCTCTCATTGAGATCCAGAAGGGTATTGTAAACCACGTGGGTTCTTGCATAAACTCCTCTTCGATTTCGAAGAGCTCAATATCCAAGATTTCTTTGTATGTATGAATGTAAATGGGACAGTGAGGTACTTCGAAAGTGTAATCGAAGTCTGAGCTGTGGGTAGAGTTTGAAGTGAACTCATAGTTCATATAGTGAGCCTTGGTAACAGGAGAACTATCAATATACTGTTAGGCGGACACCAAATTCAAGTATATAACTGAAGGACGTAGGCCGAAAATCTTTAATTGGAGAATCTGTCGAGGAAGGCTCATCTGGATAACATAGGTACAGTAAAGATTTAAAGTGTGAAACAATATTATATTGATAAAATCTCTTCTCTATTGCTTGATAATCCCTCATCAGCCCGGATTAAGTATCTTTTTATCATACTCTATGTATCAAAGTATATTTATTATAATAATAACTTTGACCTCAGAGGGAGTTGAACACCTGACCTTATAAACCAATACAAAAGTCATACCAACTAAGCTACAGTATATGGTGTTATGAAGTGGGCTTCATTGATGTGATATTTTAGTTATGGGACGCAACTCTCAAAATCTCGCTAATGACGTGCGGGCCCTATAAGGGGGCCGGAAGGGGGTGTTGGCACTCCAGTAAATGGAGGATCTGTGCGCAGTTACCCTACCGAGAGGTCTGTGCACTTTGTCTCAGATTTTCATATGCCTAACAAAGACCTAGATAAGCCAAAGACTCTTAAGATGCTGACATGTCGGGCTCGAACTTGTGATTGGCACTAGGTTGCCCGGCATGAACCTAATTACTTAATGACCGAAGAGACTACTGGAACAATAGTCAACAAGACTTAAGTAATATAATAGTCTATGTGGACAACTAAGTTGAAGACCGCTGTTTGGTATAACAAATAGTACAGTCATCTCAATGGAGAAATACAATTCCATAACTATAAAAGGGTGTGATAAAGTTGCAGGATCAAATGATGCTCGCACTTATAAGATTCTGGACCTTTGCGTATTAAGAGCAGAGTGGTACTTTGGAGGCATAGTAGTTAGAAGTGGTCCGCGAACACTCAGATGCGGAATATAAATATCGAAGCGCTCCCTGAGCTTTACAGATATCATCCAGCAACAGAGAAGAAATCTTATCAATATAAAATTGTTCTACACTATAAATCTTCACTTTATCTATTTTTATCGAAACGAGCCTTTCTTAACAGATTTTCTGATCAAAGATTTGGCCTATATCCCTCAGTTATACTAGAGTTTGGCATCTACCTAACAGTACTAAAGGAGTCATCGCTTAATAAAAATATTTTTCTGACTAGAAGGACTCATAAAACTCTTGTATCAAATCACAAATTTGTCTCAGATCATAATCTCAGGCCTTAGTACTTAGACCTTATATATTTTCAGATAATTGGATTTGTAAGACTAAAAGAAAAGAAATAAAGTTATAACTATTTTACCAATAAGTAATAATATTAAAATACTCTTAATATATTAGATTCTATAACTTTTAATATATTCTCAAATATTCTTTCAATTTTCCATAGTATTAGTAAACCAAGTTTAGTATAAAACTTTCTGCTAGATATATATAGTTCTTCATGCAACCACATATTGTTCTTTCATACTGTTAGGCGGATGCCAAACTCTAGTATAATTCTGAGGGACATAGGCTAAATCTTTGATCAGAGAATCTGTCAAGGAAGGCTTGTCTTGATAAATAGGCAAGGTAAAGATTTAAGCGTAAAACAATTTTATATTAATAAGATCTCTTCTCCGTCGCTTGATAATATCTGTAAAGCTCAGGAGGTACTTCAATATTTATATCCCGCCTCTGAGTGTTCATGGACTACTTCTAACTACTCTGCCTCTGATATACCACTCTCGTCTTAATATGCAAACGTCCAGAATCTTATAAGTACAAACACCGTTTGACCCTGAAACTTATCACACCCTTCCATAGTAACGGAATAGTATTCCTCCATTGTGATGACTGCACTATTTGTCATACCAAACAGTGGCCTTCAACTTAGTTATCCACATAGACTATTAGATTACTTTAGTCTGGTTAACTATCATTCCAGTAGTCTCTTCGGTCATGAAGTAAACAGGTTCATGCTGGGCCACCTAGTGCCGATCGCAAGTCTGTGCCCAACATGTCAACGTCTTAAGGGTCTCCGACTTATCTAGGTCTTCCTTTCTGAGCATGCTTCCCCTTCGTCCACCAGCCTCAGTAGAGGGGTCCTATTACTAGGACCAACTAACATACAGCTGATCTCAGAAGGGTATAGGTAGATTCGGTATGTCCTTAATAGCTTCTGCTACTGGGACATCCTCTGGAAGTATTTCGCTGAATACGTCCCATCACCTTCGGCCCATAGTTTAGGAAGCCCAACCTTGCAGCCTACTATCTCAATATGCCTTCAACAGATTTCCTCTGTTCTACTTCCCAGATGTCCCTAAAGGTCCCCTCCCTTATATCCTGTGAACATCATGCAGTCAGACGGATGGCGGTAACCTATATGGTGTTATGAAGTGGGCTTCATTGATGTGATATTTTAGTTACAGGATGCAACTCTCAAAACCTTGCTAATGACGTGCAGGCCCCATAAGGGGGCCAGAGCAGGGTTTTGGCTCTCTGGAAAATCGAGGGTCTGTGCGTAGTTACCCTACCGTGAGGTCTGTGCACTTTGTCTTAGATTTCTATATGCCTAACACATACCTATACTTTAAGAATACAAGTTATTTACAAGCATTTACCTTCATTACTTGTGATGGGAGCTTAATACTAGTATTACAATTTGGAATATAGGAAATAGCCCAAGCATAGTAATAAGTATTATGAGAATGAACAAGCGGAATCAAAGATATATTGATACAGGCAGAGAAGTACTCCTGTCTATAACAAGATAACTAATAGTATTATTGCCTGTCACAAGATACATAAGGAAATAGGTTATTGTAATAATAATATCTGGTGGTACAAGCTACCACATGAGTCAGTGTGCCACATATCAGGCAATATATTTTGTTCTTATAAAAAACAGAAACTAGGATATATCGTCCAGGATCAAAATTCCTCCAGAAAGGATAGTTCCTAATTCACGCAAAAAATTAATGACAATAAAAACAACTCGTCAACCACTTGACTGCTGATCAGCCTCAACCTTTTTGCCCGATCTTGAGAATCAGGATTCACAAACATATATCCAGGGGGTCCGAGAGATTGTAAACATGGATCATTAATAACCAACAGCGAAGCCCCTTCATTTCGAACCTAATCACTTACATCACAGGTACAATATCCGGAGTGAAAACGAACAAGTTAGACTGTGAGCACTCAGCAAGGCCGGGTTCGGAAGGGGCCACAAGTCAAGGATGTGCTGCCGAGGGTAGTGGGGTACCAACAAATTGCTAAGTGTATAGAAGAAGACTATTGTGATATAACGTTCATAACTTCTGATCACCCTGTTCAGATCTTGCGTGGAACTACAGTATCAAGTCGGGCCCCTCCAGTAGCTATGACACCATGAAAGCGAAAATTACCGAGTGAGTTCCAGTGACTTGAGCTCTTCTCCACCCCAGATTCAAGGGGGCCGCGCAGGTGATGGAAGGTCTAGTGTGTGGAACCATAGGACGGCATGATCAGCTGTTACCCGATCCCACTGGCAGTTCTGGTGACACTAGTGCAAGTGGTCAACCTATTTACGGACAGTTTTGCTTTGGACATCCCTCTAGGCTCAGAAACACACAAGGCGCCAGGGGCCATCAACGGTAGAGAGCTCAGTGAATGGGGGAAACATAGTTGGTTTCCTGTAACATAGTTTTTAAGCCCTTAGTTTAGCTGATATCCCACTATACCAGATCAAGTGATAATCAACCTCATGAGTCTCTCTTTAGCTCGATCACCCTAACTGGTATAATTAACTGGTATAATACTTATTAACATAAGGCAACAGGGGTAGCATTCCAAAATATCTCAACAAACCAATTCCCCAACATAAAAAAGGTAGGACAGGAAGGCACGACACCATTCAAACTTCATAAACTAAAAAAAAATTATGATAATTGGTTCTATTAAATTCCTCCACAACCACCCCCCCTCCCACCTCCACTCACATTGACTACTCCCAACATCCCCGGTCTGACCAATAGCCACACCCCTGCCCCTTCAAATTACCCCCTCAAACTCAATAATGTCTCTGCCGCTTCTAAATCCCTAATCTCCCTGCTCATCTTCTCAACCCTCGCTCCCAGATCGTTCAACTCCCCATACATGGGTTCGAGGACATGCCTCAACATTTCAGCCCTATAAGCGATCTACTCGGCGGTGTGCTTGAAACTGCGAGCGTCCTCCTGGTGCTTACCTATCTTTCTCTTAATTCTCCTAGCCATGGTTCCGTAGGCTTGCTGGTACTTCTCTAGTTTCCTTAGGAGCTGCACCGATGCTCGGGTTCCGGCCATTTCTCTTTTACTGTGTACTTTTTTGTAGTTTTTTTTTTCAGGGGGGGCGATTTGCCTCGTTGCATTCGCGTTATCGTTGACAGGACTGTACTAGTGTAGGAGGTGGAGAAGGATGTGTTGAATTTGGCCCCTATAGGGAGAGAACCTAGGCTGAGGAGGGGGTTCAGGTGGAACTTGAATTGTTACGATGTTTCCAAAGATGAGAGTCTTACCCGCGATTGGGTTTTTGATTCTTCCCTCCTTTGTGTAGACTAACCAGAAACAATCTGTGCTCCTATGAAACGTTGTTATAAACATAGAACAACGATTCTCGAGATACCGGGGGCTCCTCGTGGGGGGAAATAGACTGTGGTTGTCTTTGCTAGCTTGAATATTGGGTGTTGTTCCAGTTCCCTACCAGCGATAGCGGTCATTAGACATCCAAAGCAATAAGGTCACGACTCCGAGCAGTCGGTTTCTGTTTTTTTTCTACTTTCTTGGCATCTGTGTGTTCAAGACACCTTGTTTACCTTCTCTATGCCAATTAAAGTCCAGTAGACAATAAAATCGTCAAATTAAAGGTAGATGGTGTTCAACGTTTCGTTCTAAGTAGTACCCTAGTCATACAAAATCACTCGATTCATTGCACGAAGCGCAATACTTTTTTCAATATGATCCAAATATCAACACCCAAATTGCGATACCGTATCTGCAAAGGAATTTATTGCGCATCCCATGGCAGTAGTGAGTATGAATGAAAAATAAGACACCTATAAAATTGATTCGTTGGCACCGACCGCTCGAGTCACCTTGCTAGCACAGACACTGGAGAGTTTGTTCCACTGAGACATTGCAGAGAACACGGCAGCCCTGTGGCTTCATTTCAAACTTGTAGAGAAGAGATTTGCAAAGGGACCGCCGAGCAGTGCTCATGCTAAAGCACCAGATTGGCTGGTGACTTATTAGGATTTATGATTGGTAATGTTTAGCCAAACGTGTCTCATGATCTGCTGGAGCAGAAAATAATAAAAAAACTTATATAAGGGGTGGTTTACCGTTGATGATCTACAACGAAATCCATTCCCCATATTTCACAACCCCCGCTCCACGCACCTTTAGAATTTCAGCCACTGCGGAGCCAAGAAGCACCGCGTTTAAGCAGAACCAGTTTCCTTCCCTTACTTCATCACCCGCTGTCACTCTTATTTTCCCACAGTCTAGCCCATCCAACTAGTGATGGACCTCACGCCTATCTTTCTCTCTTGTGCTTCATTTGGCCAAGAAAGTATTCGTAATCATCGGGGCTCCTCGCCTCATGGTCCCTGGCCTCGTTGTCCCCCAGAATACCTCCAAAATACTGATCTCGCCTCCGACCGCGCACTAATCTCCCTCCGCAACAGGTCATCCGTGCCAACCCCCGGCAGAACTCAGAAGGGCCAGGGGTTAGATCAGAAAGGATGGATTATCTCGAGGATCACCCTAATTGAACTCAACACCGCATACGAACAACGGAGACTGGGTTGCGAGATAGCATAACGCAGACAATACTAGTTCATAAGACAACGGCACACGGTGTCACTTGACAATTCACAATGAGTTCTCACCGCGAGAGCGGAAGACCGTGCTCGAGCACCGGTATTGGTGGGGACTGCGGTTGGCCACAAGTACTCGTACCGTACTCGAGTATGTAGACAACTGGTTACAATTTCCGCTATCCGTGCTGCCATATCGATAATGGTAGCGACAGGGATATCATAAGGCTGTCCGACCGATTGCCCTTACAAATATCTATGATATGATGCAGTATGATACACCGCAGAAAGCATCATATAGCTCAGGTCTTACAAACCTTGACTCTCTAGGTACAGGTGGGGTGTACGAGTACGAGTACAACAAACATGAGTACCCGAGCGCCTTTCAGTACCCAAAGTAACCAGCTTTTTGGTAAGTATCTCACAATTTCCTCCGACACTCTCACTCAAATCCCACTGCTCAAAAGATCTGATCCACCATGAACTAACCTAAATCAGGACAGCTTACGATGGATCAAGTTTTTGGAGGTTGCTCCTAGACAAAATTTCTCTCCAAGAGCTTAGTGTTCTTGGTAAATACCGGAGATCCTGCAAAGCCCTTGTCCAGGCCGGTTCCCAACGAGATTCTATTGTACGGTAATTTGGCACTGTATGATATCACCTCACATGATGATCGCTAATCAAGTGCAAATATCATCAACAGATGAGGCAAAATGAAACAGACTATCATCATGCCCGAATGATAACCTACCGGTATCCGTGCCGGGTTGAGGGCAAGTGGGGCGGGGGGGGCGTGATTGGCTGGTGGCATTTTGGCTACTGACAGAGTACCGGTACCGTAAAAACTCAAACACTCGAGCAAATGGGCGAGGACGTTGGGACCTTCTCCCCAGGGGGCGGAAAACACCGCATACTCAGCCCTCAGTTGAGACAAAACAAAAGAAATATACACTGCGCCTTACTAGGAGAGGCAATTACAGCGTCCTTTAATTAGGTGGTCTGTTACCGGAAGTAGAATGAAAATAAGGTTTCTCCTAACACACACACACTTATCTTCAATCCCAGTTTTTAAGGCAGTACCCGTACTTTTACTGTGAGCTGCTGTGCGATGCTGTAGGGGGAGGAGCACAGGCATCGCACAGGAAGAAGTCTTCGCACAAAGGTCAGGGAAGTTATGGAACGGTTATTTAAGGTAAATCAGCAAAACCTATCCCTGTCTGTTCCGGTTAATTGACTCCTACCCCTGTGCAAAACAGGGATTATTCTGCAGGTTAACCTAACTTAACTGTGTGCTAAGTTCCTTAAGGACACTATACTTGTACCGTGGGACTCCAAATGGACTGCTTGAACTGTGTGCTAGGTATGATACTTGTGGCCCCTCCTCTGGAAACGGGACGAAGAGTACTCGCGCGGCCGAGTTGAAGTTGGACACTTTGTGTGGAAATTGTCACCTTAGGTGTCCAACTTCAACTCGGCCGCGCGAGTACAGCAAAAGGTGAGTTGTTCAGTCCCTTCAAAGACAAAAAAAAAAAACCAGACCCTGCCAGAGGGGGCAACTCGGACGAGATAGCACACAACCGGTATGCAATCGGTTGAGATCCTAAGGTAGAAATGGGCACACCTGACTTTTTTTCCGGCATTCGAAAAAAACTATTGGCCCCTCGTCTGGTTACACTTACCAAATTCTAGCCAGTAAAAATTGAAATCGCCCCAGCTGTGCTCACCGCCGGAGTACTCGTACAACTGCTCAAGTGCGCGCACAGAGAAGCACAGGCCAACCAGGGGGCAGCCTAATAACCTGCCAATTCTGCAATGGGGGAGATATCTCCCACACTAGGCCAGGTTGGTCGGCAGCATATCAGATCACCGTACCCACTCGTCCTTGCCAAGAATACCTCCGCCACCCAATCTTTTTCTTGTAGTCCTCACCAAATATCTGGCTCACGGAGGTATTCTTGGCAAAGACGCGCGAGTATTTGAGAAATCCTTTTTCGGAAAAATACTTTCCCTAGCGGGGCAGTTGACTTGCAGGTGAATTACCATACGAGTCCACGGGAACTGGTAGAAGCAGAGGCATGCTACTCATACAGTACGATCCCGCAGGCCCAATCACCCCTGCAAGTCGAGAACAACACTGCAGAATGCCAGTATTTGGCCATATAACCATACCAAAGGCACCACATGGCACCATATCACACAAATTTGAGGCTTCTTGTATCACACTTTGCGCAAGAAAAATTCTCATCCGAGCATATTCAGATGTGGTCGTGTTGATTATCGTCTACCCCGGCAATCATCCAGTCTCACTCGTTACAAGTTTTCTATCGATCGTGGGAATTCATCAGGCAGAAGCTAAGCATCACGCACAGACGAGATATACCTGGCAAGGGGGTGTAGGGTGGGTAATTTCTTCCCAACTAATTGCGTTGACGGACCATGCAAGCACAGGAATAATACACTCCGATCCGAAGCTGGGTGTCCTGACATGTTCCTATTGGATGTGGCACTTGATGCTGAAGTTTGAACTGCGCGAGAAGGAGGATCAGAACTGTTTACTAGTGATTTTGAATCAGGATTCCCCCTGTAGACATCTCGCTGGACTGCTCGTGGGCATTGGTTTTCCGACTACTCGAGTCGTGGTTATCGGATGTACTAGTACAGTGCCAGAGGCGGAAACCTGGTTTTTTTTTTTTTTAGGGGTCTTCAAGTGCAGTGGTGTTCGTGGGGATTCTGTCCCGCTCTGCGAAGGTGCGATGCACATCCATTTCACAATCCACTGGCACTCACAACAGGCACTGTGCCTGTGCCGGGCTCGAGTCAACCACCTTAAACTGGCAATTGGTAGGATAAAAAGCACGCGCAGTGCGCAAGGTAACACGGGCCCTTCAAACAATGTCCAATTTTAATTCAACCGTATCGTACAGTACTCTACCGATCGAGCGTTCGTGCAGGTTCTAGGCAGTGACTGGTTATAGGTGACCAAATTATTGCTTTTCTCGCTTCGCTTGGTCTGTCCAATCTCTGCTAGCTGTGGGTGTGACGATTCGCTTGAGTGTGCCGCGAAGTATTTGCGAGGGAAAAGCAATCGTTGCGAAGTCAGTTTGTGTTATCTGCTCGTTTATGATATACCTCGAGTGCCCCTAATGATTGTGTGGTACAAGGTGGCGGTTGAAGGCTTGCCAAATTTCAGGGTGGGTACGGGTGCCCGAGCAGTGGACGGTATCGCGAGAAAGATTCAAGACGCTTTGATCGGGTTACAATCAACGCGTTCAGATGGCTGCGTAAATCTCCCAGCCGACTGATTGATTGATTCCCCGATGCCGAAATTGACATGGCTGTGGCTTTTGGGCGTTCCTAAATAAGCTTCCCAAAAGGAGCTTTGATCGGGTGGTTGTATGTGCAATTACAGGCTGCAGCTGTTGCCGAAGACATCTTTGCATTGCAACATATTTGTGTCTTGACATATCACAATACTGTAGGATGTATCTTCCAACTCCTCAAGCAGCAGCTACCTCCCTCCGTCGATCACTTGTATTTAAAAAATGCTCCAATTAATAGTTATGATCAGCTTAAAATGTTCCTTCTACGGCCTTTTCTTGCCCCAAATGTTGGCTCGTCTTGAATCCTGGATCTTGGATCTTGGATCCCGATTGGTCGGTGCTCTGTAAAACCAAGTCGGCGACCCGGCAGCCAAACTCGAATCAGCGATCTGCCGGGGGGCCGCAGGGTTAATTCAGCCTCACTGCTGGCTGACACTCTGCTCGGGCACAACCAAGATCGTGCACGCTGGAAGGATATTAGGGATGAACCAGGGGTGAATTGGATTGTTGCATGGTGAATCCCCCATACTCTGGGGAATTTCAGCTGTGTTTGAATTATTCCATGCCGATCTTCTCTTTTTACGCTACCGTATCTGGAGTGAAGCCACCGAATGGGGGACCCACGGGAGGTGCGGGGATGGCCAGAGCTTCATCCAACACCAACTACGGTATTTGGTGCAAGTTTCTTTTTTTTTCCCTACGATTTTTTCCACTGGGTCATCCTTGTCGGGTACCTAAGGCGCGAAACCTGGGCTGTGACCAAAATGTAAACTCGGGCTACCGGGAGGACATGTATAGGAAAGGAAGTTGGTTTATAATAAGGAACCCACCCCCAGCCCAGCGTGTTTCTCCTCCTCCTCGGTTCCTTGGAGGTCGAAGCGAAGTTCCAGCCTTACCTTGGATCATCTGGCACAACGATGGCAACAAGAGGGCCCCGTCGACAGAACTATCGTTACTTTGACATCTGCATGCTGAAATCTCGCCGTTCGACCAAAAGACCACCGCTCAATGCAGTCTGTGAGGTTGTTCTTCCGCGGGAGATTCACTCGCGCATCCTGGGGCACTTGGAAACGCTACATAGGGATCCCCGCGAGCCTTCGTGTCCCACTTGCCTGGCAAGAGATCTCTCATCCTACTCGAAAGTGTGCATGGAATGGCACGCAGCTGCCATACCACAATTGTTTGTTACCATAATGTCTCAATATGATATACTGAGGTTAGGTGCTGACAAGTTTCAAATGATAGATATGGTAGGATATTTATCGCTGGGGGCGATTCGCTCGAGCTTCAGAAGCGGATGAAAATGCGGCACGGATGCCGAGCATGGCTTCTCCGAAAGACACTACTTGTTAGACCTGATTTTGCTGCTATGGTCAAGCAATTGAAGTTGCCTGAATATCAAGACTTGACGGCCAGAGAGAGCAAGGAAAACAACAAGCTTGTGGCATCAATAGTCCAGTTATGCCCGCACCTGGAAAGATTGGAGGGGCACTATCCGGTGTATAGGGCGGGTGTGAAGGATAGCATCCAGACCGCGCTCCTCTCCCGGGACTTCCTGAAGGAGCATATTTGGACGATTGGGTCTGAGGGACCTATGCAATTGGCTCAATCAGAATCGTTCGCGAACGGGCATATCCGCTGGACTAAGCTGGAGACATTGGTTTTGCAAGGAGGATCCGGGAACAAGGCAGGGTCGATGAGCCACCTCACCTTCGCGGGCCTATTCGAACAGCTTCCCTCACTGAAGAAGCTATTTGTGGCTCGATTCCATGATTACGAGTTCGATAACAACACCCTTATGGCCATACCAGACCAAATCGAGTACCTGCGATTAGAGGAGCTCCCCGGCGTAACGGACGCAGGTGTATCAGAGTACGTCGACCGAGCCTCCGTCCGCCGAAGGATCCGCTCGCTATCATTGATAGAACTTGAACTGCTTTCGACGCTCCTCATTTCTAAGATACTCTCCCGTCTGATGAACCTGAACAAGTTCACGCTGGTGCAAACCAGCAGTCCGCAGTTGCCCCCACAGTCGTCAGCGGACAGGACCAAACCAACGTTTGCATCGGCGAGCCTACAACTCCTCCACTGGGATGTACTAATCCCTGGACCAGCCAACGTTCTGCTCGCCCGCAGCATCTACGCTTCTGCCTTCCCGGCCCTAAAGGCCGTCCGCGCGCCATCGGATCACCATGGTATCATTCAGGCCGTCTGCAAACCACTCGAGCAGATCGTCCTCCCCTTCGACATGATCGAAGCCTTGATGGCGAATCAGAAACGGCGAGAAGACAAATACTTCTACCCGGAAACCAGGTACTCCCGCTCGCTCCCTCAGGCACGGATAAACGCACAGGAGCGAATTGAGGCGGCAAGGCAGAGCACATTTATGCGTATCGTGGTGACCGAGGGCGCCGCGAACAAGGAAGGATTAAGCGTCGACTTGAAGGCATTCATGGGGGACTGGAAGAGCAAAGTCAAGTACGAGCTGTTACCGGATCTTTGGGGTAGCGAATTTGCTGTCCTGACAGTTGCGGGCTTGCTTAGCGCCCGGGTATCGACAGAGTGGAGGCCGGGCGATGGGGTGGAGATGTGCAGCGGCAAGTGGAACTCCACCAGCTTTGCTTCTGGGAGAGGGGTCAAGTGGTGGGGACATACTGAACGGACTCCCGGGATGAGGGAGATGGAGTTAGCTATGCTGTTTTAATTTTTTGGGCATTATTTTCTTTTGTGTGTGATTTGCTGATTGGAGTTTTTTTTTGGATTTGGGATTTGGGATTTGGGATTTGGGCGTTATGAAGATTACGGAGAGGGGGGGGGGGCAAGGAAAAGTTGGGGAGGTTATTGGTAACTTAATTGAGTGACTAGGAATCTGGTATTAATCTAATGTGGTTTTATCTGTATGATACGTCCTCTATGGACAATAGTGCGGTAGTTGTATTAGAGTTTGATGGTCTCTTACTGGGGATACCGGGAGGGCTCCCGCCCCCAACTGTTCTCATATTTCCGCCAAAGGATCATATAAAAGAACTAGACAACTTCTATACAACTTCTACCTCCAACTCTAACCTCCCATCTCCAATCCCCCTTAATACTCCCCCCGCTGCGTAATCATCCAGGCAAGGCTCATTGAAGAAACCAGCAACGGTCCCGTCAGCCCAGCACCCAACCTATTCTCCAGATCAGTCACAATCCCCCTTGGGAAAAACTTCAAAAGAAAGCATAACACTGACCCAGCACTCCCAAAAACCAACCACTCACTAACAAAGTGCGCGCCGGCAACGGCATAGCTCCACAACGCGAGATCATAAACGACGGGGTCGTGAATGAAGTAGGCAGCGTAGATGCGTAGGATTGCGCTGAGCACGGTCCACGTGCCGAAGGTGCGGGATGAGAGCGCCGTAACCTCGTAGGGACGCGTGCAATATATGCGTTTGTTGAAGCGCAGAGTCATGTACGCTTGTAGGGAGTTGCCGAGCGCCACTACGGCGACGAAGAGTAGCCATTTTGGAAGCAAGCCGGGGGTTTGGGGGAGGCAGCTTGTTAGGTAGTCCATTTTTTTTCTTTTGAGGGTCTTTAGGCTTGGTGGGTGGTGGTGATGGTCGTGAGGCTCTGTAGGGGAGAGGGTCGAAGGGGGAAGGGAAGGAAAGGGGGAAAGGAGAGGAAAGGAAGGGCGGGTGGTGGTTGTGTTGGTTGCTAGGGTGACGTGCGGGGAAGCTTGGACTCTCGGGAGGGAAAATTCTCAGCTCCCTCGTCCCTTATCTGTGCATCATCAAGCCAGGAAAGGCTGCCGTAGAACATCGGCATCATGGACGAAGCTGATAATCCATCTCCGATCGGAGGATTTTTTTACCCTATTCTAACTTGGTAAAGTATGGATTTGCTGCTTATGTGGAGTACCGGTATTTTGTCGTTTGTCATTTCTTGCGTCGTGCTTTTTTATAGTCCCCGTTGCTTTATCCAGCCTGGAAAATGGCCATCCGTGTGTAACGAAAGAATAAACAATGATAACGAACTAGAGAAGGACAATGCTTTCAACGCCCTTGAGACCTGGACTCACAGTCTTTGCCACCGGAAAGCAACGCATTAGCCATTACGCTACGATGCCCGAATGGAGAGATACCGATATGGGTCGGTAGTGGACTACCGGTACTCGAGTACTTCCTTTGGGATTATCACTACCGGTATCATATAGCAAACTGTTTTGGGCCGGTCTTGTTGATTGAATATGAATAATAATTGGACACCACCGTTCTCGCGCCCGTGGCCCTGTGTGCATAGTTTGGCATGAAACCAGCCGGTACGATACTTGCACTATAGCAGGGTGTTATGATTATCCGGTGGAATTTGGAAAGTCGAGAGGTTCAAACAGAGGAGACCTTTCAACGCTTCAACCCCACCAACAGACAGACATGTCCTGCCTTCGGTTGAGAGCTGGATACAGACACCCTCTTCCTCCCGCCCCACCCTCGCTCACCTCATATCAATTCTTCGTCTGGAGACCAGCAGAAGGTAGCGAGTGTGAGAAATGAACGATCGTGAAATCTTAGACGACATTTCCCACCGTCGGTATAATCCACTTCGTGGATCATGGATTCTCGTTTCACCGCACCGTACGAAGCGGCCGTGGCAGTAAGATTCGATATCCCTGTCTTGTTTTTTTTAGGGAGATTGAAGGGCTAATAGGACTATAGGGGTCAGGAGGAAACCCCCTCTGAATCGTCGCTTCCGGCTTTCGATTCTTCCTGCTATTTATGCCCTGGAAATTCTCGGGCAGCGGGCGACACCAATCCGGCATACTCGGAGACGTTCGTTTTCGTCAACGACTATAGTGCCGTGAAGGAAGATCAGCCGGACTATGTTCAACCAGAATCCGAAGGTAGGTTCGTCTTGCAGAGTGTGAAAACAAGACGCAGAGGCTTACCAATGAGGCGATTCCAATAGGCAAGCTCTCCCTCCTGCAGGCTACCGGTGTTCGAGGCAAATGCTACGTAATATGTTTCAACCCATTCCACAACCTCACCCTGGCAGACATCCCGGCCGAGATGATAGTCCCAATCATCAAAACCTGGACAGTACTCTACGCATCCCACCTCCCTAAATCATCCCCACACTACCAGGCACCAGCGGTAGAGCTCGGAATCACGGTCCCTAGAGACCAGTATACCTATATGCAAATATTCGAGAACAAGGGTGCTGCTATGGGCTGCTCAAATCCGCATCCCCATGGTCAGGTCTGGACTACCACTTGCATCCCCGAGGAACCCAGTCTGGAGATTCAGAATATGAAGGAGTATAAGCGCAAGCATAGGACTGGCCTGTTGAAGGACTATGTGGATCTTGAGATTGCAAAGATGGAGAGGGTTGTGGCGTTCAATGACCATTTTGTAGTTTTGTGCCCTTGGTGGGCTGTATGGCCGTTCGAGACCATGATAATTTGCAGAAGAGAGGTGGGCAGCCTTCCAGAATTGACAGAGGAGGAGCAAGTTGGGCTCGCAGAGGTTATTTCTATCATCACGAAGAAGTACGACAATTTGTTTGAGACGAACTTCCCTTATAGTAAGTAAAATCAACCGGAACTTGTTTGGCCTGATGAACTAACCGTGCTACGAAAGGTATGGGAGTACATCAGGCACCACTTGACAGCGACCCGGAAGACCGTGAGGTATGTCACCTGCATCTACACTTCGTCCCCCCACTACTCCGTAGCGCCACAGTGAAGAAATTCCTCGTTGGGTGAGAATTACCCTCCTCTTTTGCCCTCGCCTCCCGCTGAGAAAGATGTAGATACGAGCTCATGGCTGAGCCACAACGCGATATCACCCCGGAACAAGCAGCCGAGAGGCTGCGGGATCTCAGGGGCGACGCGGTTTATAGGGGGAAACTGATGTAGAGTACTGAAGCCTGAGCTCTCAATAGGAGACTTGACCACTCTAATTGTTTCTAGATTTTAGGGGGGGTTCTTTCCGCCGATGAGTTTTTCTGACACCGCGCTGCACCTCACCAGCATTTGCCCTGACATCCATAGACGCCCCGATGGGGGCGAGTGACAATCGAATTGTTATTTTACTATTGATGAAGTACTAGCACATTTAGAAAGGTTTATTGCTCAACCGGGTAGAATAAGTGTGGTGTTATTTCTGTACTAACTGTGGATATAACGTATATCACTACACCCTTGCCTGAAATTCAGTTTACTTCCACTTCAGTTATGCTTGTGGAATTTAATGCCTCGAGCCGCGTTCCCCTAGCTTTAACAAGGGAATTTCATCATAACAGGTCATTAGCACAGCACAGCTCTGAGGAATGCCAAATCCACCACTTACCCTAATTGCGATATGCCCATCTGATGTTCTCGCACCTCACCCTTCCTATTATCGAGATCTACGCAACATGTGGACTACTATGGGGCCGTCCGGTAATCTTTTAAGTTAAGGAATCGCTTGCTCGGAGGTCACAAGAAAAATAATAATAATCTACATTATCTCTAGTCCATGCCCTGAACCAAATAGCAGACTTTTGAAAAGGTATAAATGGTTTTGTATCGTAATATCACAGAAACCCACGCTCTACATCACACATCAAGGGCACGTACCAGCGTTAACACTACTCAATGAAAGTGACAATCTATGATTCACGCAATCTCACTCACCTTCGAGTCGGAACATTTTGATATCATAACTCCACCGACAACGCCCGGAACACCCGTGTACAGGTCTTGTCTTATCTTGGGCAGAAGATTTCAGGTAGCAAATAGGGAATCTATCAGGGCCGAGTTACCAAGGTTGAAAGGATGACTTTTGCATGATATTACCATGTAAGTTATTCTTGGAGTATAGTACATATCCTCTTCTTAATGACTACTTGCAAGGTACCGCCGCCGCAAGCTCGAGTGCTCCCGGACACATCGGAGCTTTCGATATTCTTTAGGTGTAGCGCTTTCCTCCTCTGGGGGTAAGATCCGTACCATCAAATTCCTGGCTTTTGTTCATTATACCTAACTTAACTTACTTCCATTCGCACTCATTCTTTATGTGGACTTTCTTCCGGTTGGGGGGGGTTCGCATAACATCCGCCCGGTGGTTCGGCTTTGGGTCTATTGTACCAGGTAGTTTGATTAAGCGAGTTGGGTGGGGCAAGGTCTTTTGTCCGCGGTTTTTAACCTTCCACCTATCAAGCTTGGATTGAGGTGGGAGATAAATACCGCAGCAGTATACGGGAGAGCGAGAGGATTTTCTTGGAACCTGTGCACTAAGAAAGCTGGATATGGTAAACAACTTTGTTCTATCGCTCTTCCTCATCAACTAAACTAACGGTAAAGGTAGGTGTATAGATAAAGCTTAATCAAAGCATCCCGACCCTTCCATAGATCACCACACCTTTCTCTGTGCCTCTGCACATGTCCACACCCCTCCGCACACTTCCATGATAACAAAGGGAACACAAGTCTGTAGAATCATGCCTGTGAGTCACCGAAGCTTTAGAACAATCTATATTACTCCTAAAAAATCCACACACTGCTCCTTCAATTTCCAGAATCATCTCCACTCATCCTGCATTCACCCAGAACCTCTAACACTACCAAGTTTACCATGTGCCCGTAGGTGTATCCACAACAGGTCGAGCCAGAAAATCGTATCTTTTTTTGCTCAAGCCTCCGTAAGCAGGGATGCAAGAAGTATACTATCAAGGAAACCATAGGTATTAGGAAGGCTTTAGCTTGCTAAGGGTGAGTATGAATCGAGGGAATTTTCCCTGAAACCTTATTAATAGTCTCATCCATAAATCACAAATATCATAGAATACCTTAGTCAGTTGAATCCTGCGAAATACAGGCAAAGTGAGCAACCTGATGGCTAGGCTTCCAGCGCGGGCAGTATCCCAATACTCACCGGACTCAACTCTTCACAATTCATTCAGCCCAGCGAAGCTCCCAATCAATGCCGGTCCAGCACGGCGCCCATCAACTAAAACTCCCTCTTTCACAAAAACATCCTTCTTGTAAAATAACGAAACACCGAATTATCAGTGTTCAGGAAAAAGAGAAAAAAACTTTAAAAACAGTTCAGCTGGTCATTCTGTAAAGAATCCCTTGCAAAGCCTCTAACAATTTCCATCTTTTTGTCCCACAAATATGTCTGAACCCGACAACCGGAATAGTGTTGTTATAGGCTGTTTGGTTAGAGGCAGGCTCCGACTACGGCGACTTTCTGTACGAATAACTTTACTGGAGGGAGCGCCGTGGTCCTGCACCCTCAAGGGGGCACTATCCCAATTTATATATTTTAGCTCAAGTCTGCTACAGGTGAGTATGGCGCAACAGGCCAGTAAGCTATATCAATGGGATAGGACTCACACCCCGCAGTCACAAGGCACTTTGAAGTAGACCACATGATAATCTCCTGGAGGGGACTATTTGGATGGGATATCCTTGGGAAGACGAACTATAGTATTTATCTAGTGATGAGAAATGACGCGCAGAGCTCCACCGAATCCGTTCCCCCATATCAACTCCCCAAGGACCATTTGATCCAGAAACTTGAGAGTGTCTTGATCAAGGACAAGAAAAACCCAAAATTCCAAGGTGGATTACAAATGCATCCCAGACGAAAGACATGAACAAGGCATTCTCCGGCAAAAGCCCAATTACCAGGAAGTAGAATTGGGACAGCTCGGGGTCTCGATTCCTTGTGCATGGCATAGCCAGAGCTCTCGCACGGCCGCTCGGTGCCGCTCATATCACTCACTAGTGGCAATAGTAGCAGCAGTAGTGAAATGTTAATTTCAAAAAACAAACAAGCAGAGAAAGCATGTTATGAATTACAAATGCATTCCTGCACTGAATCGCTGTCGGACACCCCCACGGACACTGGCACGGGAACCACAGTTTCCCCTTGCTTAAGGAGGGTACTCGGTCTTAGTGCTTATTCTCATGTGGACAACCAACCGATATTGCCCCCCCTCCCCCCAATTTGTTTAGTTCAGACACAGCACGACAGAAAAACCTCCTCGGGGGAGTGCTTAGTGAGTATGTTTCTCTGGGATTCGGAATCGAGTGATAGATAATGATGCTATCAATCCTGAGGGGCAAACGACCAACGACATACTCCAGTGGGTGCACATCCATCCGACCAGTCAATACCGACAACAATACTTGGACGGTGCCCGGGCCCTAGGCCATCGTGTGCACGGGGTCTGCTCGGAAAATGTATATGCCAGTAGGTGCATGGTTATTCCATGCACTGCAGGTCTTCTGGTCCGGGGGCATTGCTCATGGTGCCAAGCACACGGATAGGCACTGCAATACATCCTCACAGAGGATATAGGATCGTGTTCGGACCGCTCACTCTGCTACGTATTCAGGAGATTGTGTTAGGGGTGCTGGAGTATTGGTATTGGGTGCTGCAGTGCTTTCGTGGGATCTGGTGTTAACATCCTCAAGGCTGTATTCACCGGAGGTAGCCAGAGAGTTTAATTGTCTAGAAACACATCCTCAATGCGGTAGGTTGAACGCTGCACTGTAATTGACAGCTTTAGACGCTCCATTTTCCAGAAATATTTTCTCCCCCATGAGATTGCCCCGAGTCACTGTGTATCACTCGCATCGAAACAGCTTTAATTTAGGTTCCACGACATATGATAGTTAGAGTTAGAAATCATTCTCCTCTTCCTACTCCGGTTTTCCCCTGGTTTGCGCCACTTCATGTTTTTAATTGTAGCGGGCGCCACCAACGATCCCGTACTGAGCGCTGCGCAATTCAAATATTATTCCAATTCTCTATCATGAACAATGGGAAACGTAAGTTATGCAGCACCAACCAATCTGCAAGCACGCTACAGACAAAACGACAGAGTCCAGGGCTCTCTCCCCACACCACAAGTACTCACTTCATGTGAAGCGGCTCCCCAGAGAGAAATTGAACAAACATATAGAGAACAGCTGTGCGTGCAAAACATGAATGCAGACGGTCATACCCACTGGCCGAAATTACCAGCGGTATCACTCCACTAGTAGTTTCACTCCCACTACCAACCAGAATTCTCCGCGACAACCTCTAGACCCCCCCTTCCCTCATAAGAGCGTCGGAATTTCTGGTATCTGGACGGAGAGTCCAAAATGCTAGGACGAAAAACGCCAGTTGATCGGGGCTCATGTGGCAACAGCACAATAGCACCATCAACCCCACACTTTCGCTAATTGACTATCGAACAACAATGCCTTACCAGAAGACTGGCGTCTTCAAGTTACCAGGTATTGAGAAGGGACAAATAATTACCCAAAGGTCTACAAATTGCTCCTCTCCTTTCATTTTCAAGCATCTTTATTGCCCTCTATCTATCTGTTAGGTGGAAGCCAACTCTGATAAATGTTGAGAAAACTTAGGGCCTGAATCTTTATCATGGACAGAGATTTGTCAGGCAAGGGATGGTTTTATTATTTTTGTTTATAACTACTAAGAACTCAAGTGAGAGGAAAGAATTGAATAAAGTAATAAAGATTTGTATAAGAATATATTATATTATTAAGGTATCTGCTTTACTGCTTAATGATACTTGTAAAGCTTAAGAGTTTTTTTCTTTTCTTTTCTATGTAATCTTATTTTTTATTTTATTCAAAGCATAACGTATTCCACGCCATAGCGAGCCCCCGGCAAAGCGAGCCATGATGCTGAGCCTGCACGTTATCTGAACTATAGTTGGCTGTTCAGATCGATCTGCAGCCAGCCAGATCTTGGTAGCTTGCTTTCTCCATAATTTAAACTGTAGTAAAGTATTGATAATGTAATGAGATAGAACACTTGTGATTTGGCAAACATTACCAGGAATCTCCCAGTTTATCATATTTTGATCAATTGTACAGAATGAAATGTCTTTAAAAGAACTTCCTCCAGAATTTCAAATACCTTTTGCTGTTGTTTGGTACTACTGTGAATGAAATATGAGCACACCTACCAGTATTCATTACATAGTCAAGATATACAAGTTACCTTGCTTGACTTTAAAGCATAGGATTAAAGGCTGGAAAACTGTGAAGGAGGTTTCTGAATCAATGCTAAAGCTTACAAGTGGTGAGGAAGCAGCTATAGTGGCAAACTGCTATATTCTGAGTTCTTGGTTATAGCCACTAGGTATGTTCTTTGTTTCTGAGATAGTACACTGTTATAAGATTTGCTTATATATCATTCTTGAATGAGGAACAACTTTAGAATTAACCTGTGAAGGTAATTGTTCTTAGACATCCACCTACATGACATATCATAATAGGACCATTATCCTATTATTCCTTTATGCTGATATCATCTAGGGTCTCTGTTGAAATTTCCTATTTATTCGTTTTATAAGTATATTTCTTTTAAAGAACTTGTATTTCTCTCCTTAGTTATATTTCTGGTTTACTTATAGATCACAAATATTACTACAGCTAGAGTATATACAATGGGTATTTCATTTATATTTCATGATAGCAATGGAATAATTGGATATATATTTTCTTATTACATGTACGGGATGTTTTGGTTATTTTTACTTATATACTACAACCTTTTCAGAAGGTGTATTGCAGGTTGATTTTCCGCTTAAAATCTCTCACACCATTACGGTTTATATATATTATATTGGGACTTTTCTTGGCAGTTTTTCATGGTCAAACTTGTTCGCACTTATGTTTCTTACAAAGTTTTTCCATTTATTTCTTTTCTTCACTTAAGTATACCCACCTGTATATATAGCTGGTTACCACTCCGAGTATTAGAAAGAATTAAGGACAAGAATTACTACCAATCTACCTTCCTACTACCATCCTCCTCGCCCAAGTGTGCCCACAGTATATCTTTAATACTGTGCCGTATTCTCGTACTCAAGCTATTAAGATTGTGCCGCTCCATACAAATTCAATAGGTTATGAGTCTGGCGTATTTATAGTCATACGACATACACTTACACACTTCAACAGACTCTCTACCTCTTTGCCTCTCACAAACAAAATTATCGCTTCCTCCACTTGAACGGTTTTATCACTTCCAAACTATGGTTGCAACCATCTCGCTTAAAATCAAACTTGTACCTCCCACAACCCTAACCACTCAAACCTACACCTTGTTGCTTCCTATAGTACACCAAGGCACTTGATTGGCTAGGCCTACTATTTAAATTTCAATGCAAGTGCTGATACTTAAGCGACAGGGACAAAAGTTCAACAGTACTCTCCGTACCTCTCCCAGCAACTCCTACTCCACATCAGCAAAAAGAATTCTCCCTCATGTATTACCTAATATCTTCCTGTAGTGGTTAACATGGCTTCCTCTCCCTCTACCTCACATACACCACTTAATATTATATCGTGCCAGAACCCCATTGTGCTCCAGTGAGGCTTATTTGCATCTTACAATAGTCCTGTAGCCGTCATGGGTTCTTCTGCCTCTCTGTTGTCCCATTACATTTCCTGTGTCCGCTTACCCCCCAATATCTTTACCCCTTTTCTGCAATCACCATTGCAATATTGAAAGGTATTTATCCGGACTAGCGCAGCCAGATAAACCTTACCGCAGTTTCAGCACCTTGCTTCTACTGGTCATTCCCTGTAACCTTGTTTTTCCGTCCTAGCCCTCATCTCTCTAGGGACTCTGTCCATGCCCAGCAACCCTCTACACATTCTACTGTCCTTTGTAGTCACTCCCTGCTCTTCATTACTGCACCATGGTTCCTCACCTCACCTATTTTACAAGTTTCGATATTTTTGCACTGTAATTCATCTCCTTTGGTTCATTCTTTACCCTACCAGCCCCTTCTTGTTTAAACCTTTCTATTTCTACACACCTTTCTTCCTTTGTACCCTTGTTCAGCTTATTTGTATTTTACTGTAGAGGTTTAAGCCTATTATAAAGATATATTCTGCTATAATCTTTCAATATATTCTGTTAAATGTCTCTAAATCAATCCTATTATTTAGATACCAAAGGCTATTCCCAGCTCCTGCAGACTCTGGAACCAGATGTGCTATTCCCATAATACATTTGATACTTACTACAATTTGTGTTGTTGCCGATCTCTTTACTGTCTCTAATGTGACTGTAACCAGTCCAGTAATATCGCTAATTTTTCCAGAATTCTCAACGTAAAGCCTATCTACAAGTACAAGCTGATCAACTGAGTCTGTAATAATATCGTAAACCTTTAAAACCAATACCAAGTGAGTCATATAGAGTCCCCTAAGTACTCCATAGATGTTTACATCACCAGAATCTACCCATACCCAATCATTCTTGCTATATCCTGTCGATTTCCAGAGCTGTGTTCCTGTACAGCAGAGAATGTACCATGTGAGCTCCTGTGAGTCCTGAAAGTCTTCTACTGGAACCCGTAATACACGGCAGATTTTAATTGAGAACTTCAGAATAGAATCTTCATCGAAAGTGTTATTTCCGGCTGATTTCTGCTAATAATAATCAACTATGAGTCCTGGTAAATCTTTTAACAATAGTTCAAACTGTGCAATTTCATCAACAATTGGTGTAAGCCTCTTCGGTCGTTTAATTGCTGATCCGATTTGCCGCTTGTAAGCTGTACTCCTATGTTCGTCGCAAATAGGATGAGCAATGTGAGCATTGATATTCATTTCGTGAATTTTGAAGCTGTCGAGTCTGGCATAAGTGCATAGTATCTGATAGGCTGTATCATTTATATTTGACCATCTATAGCCCTCCTAGACCATGGTCTTATGGCTGCTCTCCCCTGACTCAGTCGAATACATTTGGATGTTTCTGTACCGCTGTATATGGTCTCTAAAATGACTTAACAGGTATATCTTAATGAAGTTGAAATTGACATCCTCATCATATATGTCTCCTACTACACCCTCGAGCTCTTAACGCTGTTCGTTCGCAATGTGTTGTCTTTGAGCCCTGGTGACACTGGAAAGTTGATGTTGGTTAAGTATATGACTGTTTGCACTCTGTATTCTTGATGTTACCTCTCGTACCTTTTGGGCTGTTGACTTATCCTTCTGATACTCTTTAAAGACATCTTCATGATTGTATAAGGCTTTAAGGTACTGCTCAAGGTATAAATCTATCTCATCGGTATGACTTTTATATTGTACTATAAGTGTGAAGTCGACAATTGATCAAACACAAGCCAGAGTCCTGGTAAAGGTTTGATGTTCAGAGGCACTGGGATGACATAGTGCGGCGGCAAAACATGGCAAGAGAACTTTAACCAAATTCCTCATTTCTTTGCCAGTTTATTGCGAAACCCTACTGTACTATTTATTGGGTGGTGAATATCCAGGATAGGCTGGCAGACTCTTCCAAATAGCATCAAAAGTCTGCAGTCTCTTGTACTTCTTGAGAAATCCAATTACCTACTTCATGAGATGCGTTTTGAATATTCCGAGGTAGATGACATGTAGGATATCTGGTTTTAGCAAGCAGGCTTGATCAATGTTAGAAATTCCCCAAAAGACGCTTGGAAGCAATCTAAACCTGAGACTAGTCAAATCTTCACCAGCTTTCCTATCCCAGTTACAATATCTGCTGAAAAGTGTTTGACTTCTTGTGTAATCCTGTTTAGCTGCATGACATCCCGTATAGACTCCCGACTGATTTAGTGAAGTCTCACAAACTGCACATTGATTCTTCTAAATTCCATGCAGAGTAACATTTTCCAAATGATCTGCAATTCATGCTGCAAGACATGGAAACCATTGTCGAACCTTGCCTTCAGCACATTTGACCTCACTTCTGGCTTGTGCAATAGCAGTTAATAGAGCGAAAATAGCCTCTATCAGCTCACAAAGAATATCATTGTTCACTTCTCATTGTTGCAAATCTTTTGACGCTACTTCGAGCATCTTGGGTGGGACAAGCAAAAGTGCTAATAAGACAATCACATGCTTGGATGATTTATTTCTAATTTTTGACAAGATATTACTGATAGTCAGGTAAACTGGCCGGGGTTTTTTATCTCCTAAGAAGTTCGTAAGAAATGTAACATCTCAAGAACAAATAGTCAGTACAAGTGTTGCTTCTTTGGGTAAACTATCCTTTTTATATTGTTAGTACAAATATGTCAGTACTTTCTTACAGTCTATTCAGACCTCAGAATGTCCAATTGTGATCTACCTGAGTCTCCCACTACTAATCAACTGTATGCATCTCTGAATACACTCTCTTGGGATGTATTTCGCTATTATATTCCTTTACTAGAGTGTAAACCATCTCCTTGTTAGGCATATGAAAATCTGAGACAAAGTGCACAGACCTCACGGTAGGGTAACTGTGCACACACTCTCGATTTTCTGGAGGGCCAACACCTCCTTCTGGCCTCCTTATGGGGCCTACACGTTATTAGCGAGATTTGAAGAGTTGCGTCCCATAACTAAAAGGTCACCTCAATGAAGCCCACTTCATAACACCATATACGTCGCCACTGTCTATCCAACCGCAGGCTGTTCGCAGGATATGTGAGAGGGGACCTTTGGCGATATCTGGGAAGTAGAACAGAAGAAGTCCGTCAGAGGCACATTGAGATGGTAGACTTCAAAGTGAGGCTTCCTAAACTATGGGCCGAAGGTGAGGGGACATTTTCAGCGAAATACTCCAAGAGGATGTCCCACTAGCAGAGGCTATTAAGGACATACTGAATGTACCCATACTCTTCTGAGATTAGCTGTATGTTGGTCGGTCCTAGTAATAAGACCACTCTATGAAAGCTGACGGACTAAGGGGAATCACGCTCAGAAAAGAAGATCTAGATAAGTCGGAAACTCTGAAGGCGTTGACACTTTGGGCTCAGACTTGCAATTAGTACTAGGTGGCCGTGATTGAACTTGATCACTTCATGACCGAAGAGACTACTGGAACGATAGTCAGCAAGACTAAAGTAATATAATAGCCTATGCAGACAACCAAGTTGGAGGCTGCTGTTTGGTATAATAAATAGCGCAGTCATCTCAATGGAGGAATACTATTCCGTAACTGTAAAAGGGTATGATAAGTTTCAGGGTCAAATGGTGTTCGTACTTACAAGATTCTAGACATTTGCGTATTAAAGCCAGAGTAGTTCTTCAGAGGCAAAGTAGTTAGAAGTAGTCCGTGAATACTCAGACGCAGGATATAAATATTGAAGTGCCTCCTGAACTTTACAGACATTATCAAGCAAATGGAGAAGAATTCTTATCAATATAATATTGTTTACCACATAAGTTTTTACTTTACCTATTTTATCGAGATGGGCCTTCCTCGACAGATTCTCTGAACGAATATTTTAGCCTATGTCCCTCAGTTATACTAGAGATCTGCTTCCGCCTAACAGTATATTAATAGTTCTCCTGTTACCAAGGCTCACTATATGAACTACGAGTTCACTTCAAACTCCACCCTCAGCTCTTGCTTTGATTACATTTTCGAAGCACCTTACTGTTCCATTTATATTCATACATTTGAAGAAATATTCGACACTGAGCTGTTCGAAGTCGAAGAAGAATATACGCAAGAACCCTCGTAGTTCACAATACCTTTTAGGATCCCAACGAGGGATCAATTCAATCACATATATCGCACCTGGCATGGTTCGAACTTTGAGTGGAGTTTTACTAAGTCAGAAGACCTCGTCAACTGGAGTACCAAGTACTCTAAGGACAAGAAACTAGGCACAGTTATCCAAGGGCTAACTATCCCCTCGGCTTGGGCTTAAGAACCTATACATTTACTACAAGTACTTCTTAAACCTCGAAAAAGGAAATTCAGATCCTGAATCCAGAATCAGATCGCCCGAACCCCTCTTTACCTACACTCCTAGAGCACCTCAAACATTGCATACTATTTATACGATTCCTTAAACCCTTTAAAGGATATTGAGAACTCTGGTATGAAGTACCGGAAATCACTCACCTAAAGCGATTAGAACAATTAGCCTATCTGGAAAAAATCTCAATGGCTGAGATTCCTCAAGACCCAAGAAAGAGGATAACAGTAGAAGAACCTATGGATACATGACCTGATACGATGGGAACCAATAATCTGGCCATATATAGCCTCTTCCCATTAACACCTCAGGAGCCACAATTCCAGAGAGGAACTTTACCCACTCTCTCTCACCGATCTTCTAGTATCGTAAGTACACATCAGATGTCATAGGCCTCCACACTAAAGCCAGGAGGTGAGCATGCCACAAACCTAGCCAGGCTAGCCACCCGTCTGGGGATAACTGTTAGGCATATGAAAATCTGAGACAAGAAGTGTACTGACCTCACGGTAGGGTAACTGCGCACAGACCCTCGATTTTCCGGAGTGCTGATACCTCCCTCCGGCCCCCTTATAGGGCCCACACATCATTAGTAAGATTTCAAGAGTTGCGTTCCATAAATGTTATATCAATGAAGCCCACTTCATAACACCATATATGTCGCTGCCGTTTGTCTGACCACATGCTGTTCACAGGATATATGAGAGGAGACCTTTGGCGACATCTGGGAAGTGGAACGGAAGAAATCCGTCCGAGGCACATTGAGATAGTAGGCTTCAAAGTTAGGCTTTCTAAACTATAGGCTGAAAGTGACAGGACGTTTTCAACAAAATACTCCAAGAGGAAGTCCCAGTAGCAGAGGCTATTAGGGGCATACCGAATGTACTCATACCCTTCTGAGATTAGCTGTAGGTTGGTTGGTCCTAGTAATAGGACCACTCTAGAGAGGCCAGTGGACCAAGGGGAAGTAAGCTCAGAAAGGAAGACCTAGATAAGTTGGAGACCCTTAAGATGTTGACACATTGGGCTCGGACTTGCGATTGGCACTAGGTGGCCTGGCATGAACTTGATCACTTCATGACTGAAGAGACTACTGGAATGATAGTCAACAAGACTAGCGTAATATTATAGTCTATAAGGACAACTAAGTTGGAGGCTGCTGTTTGGTATAACAAATAGCGCAGTGATCTCAATGGAGGAATACTATTCCGTAACGATAAAAGGATATGATAAGTTTCTGGGTCAAGCAGTATTCGCACTTATAAGATTCTAGATGTTTGTGTATTAAAATCAGAGTGGTACTTTGAAGGCAGCATAGTTAGAAGTAGTCCACGGACACTCAGACATGGGATATAAATATCGAAGTGCCTCCTGAGCTTTACAGACATCATCAAGCACTGGAGAAGAGATCTTATCAATATTAAATTGTTTACCTCATAGATCTTTACTTTACTTATTTTATCGAGATGAGCCTTCCTCGACAGATTCTCCAAAACGAAGATTTTGGCCTACATCCCACAGCTACACTAGTAATTGGGGTCTGCCTAACAATAAGATTTGGTCGAATAAGGCAAGACATAGACACCTCCCTCGACCAAGCCAATATTACCTTCAAACATTTAAAGGGAGTCATCCCAGACCATACCTTAAAACTACTTAAGGTTTAACAGCAAATCGCCGATGGACAAGATGGTCATGACAACGATATTGCGATCTTGTTGGTGCAGCTGGCAGGCGTAGAACTGGAGGTCAAGGGTATCCAAGAGGAAATGCTACGGGAGGTGGCAAAGAAGATAGATGCCCAAGATAGGCGTCAGCAGTAACATGATGAGGTAACCAAAAAAAAAGGTTACATGGAACTCTCAGGCAACAAAGCTAGGAGGCATTAGTCCGAGATTGGATGCTGGAACAAATGGTTACTAGCTTATGAACTGAATTCTTAGAATTTTGTGCTCAAAGTATCACGCGTGAAAGGGAGCTCAATCGTACACTAATGCAATGGCGTTTAGATAACACTACTTACCAGGTAGAGATTTGCAGGTCCTAAGACCATCAACAGCAGGAAAATGAGGAGACTAACAATACCCTAATGATATTGACAGTGTCAATAAATAAGATACTGGCCACTGTACCAAGTCCCGAAGCTGCGAGACCTGCACCCTTATTCGCGGTCAAAGACTCAAATGACGAAGAGTATTATACTCCGCCTTTATAAAGGGAAAAAGGGAAAGGCAGAGACGGCACTGATGCATCCCCCTCAGGTGTCCAGGGAGATGACACAAGAGATCCTAGCGACGATGACGATGATGATGATGAGAGAGGAAGGAGGAGAAGAAGTCCGAGCTGTGGCAGGCGAAGACAGACACCAGAACAGTCTGGTATGGCGGAAATACTTGCCAATGCAATAGCACTTAATATAAAGTGACTTTCAGAGCCACCTCCATTCTTTGAGGACAAATCCATGCAAGACATATATGTCTGGATTATACAATGCACAGACTATTTTGAAAGAAACCCGCACATCTAGGATAATGCCTGGGAATGAGTTATTTATGCGCTGAACCGAACAAAAGGAAACATAGTGCTTTCCTATACAATTTGGTACAGGAAGGCTATGGATGGGCTTCAAGGGGAAACCCAGCAGCCAGACTTGGCTACGTGGACTCATTTCAAACACGACATGATCAAACTATTTGCCCCAGTAGAGGCTGAAAGACTACCGCTCCGAGCTATGAAGCTGGTCGAGTACGAGAGCAGTATTGAACATTATCTCACAGTAATGCAAAGTCTAAATATCTGGGCATACATGACTAGAGAATCCTGGAGGGAGGAAGTCGAGAACAAACATTTGAAACAAATTGCCCGCAGGTTATCGGCCCTGCAATACATGACGGATCAATAATGGGAAAAAGTGCTCAGGCTATGCCGTCGATCAGAAGAGGCACTTCTCGCAAGAGAAAAACATGCAAGAGACAAACTGTCCAAGCCAAAATTAGTCTCCAAGGTGAAAAGAGAAGACTGATGGGACTATAAACTAAAAAGACAAAAGATGAACAAACCTTATATCAAGAGAGGTGGAGCCACACCACGGAAATGAAAACGCAAAAATGAGGCAGAGTGGCCTAGAAAGAAGTTAAGAGGTGTGGTAAAAACAACCCACACGAACTTCAGTCAGGCTCATACCAGTATCCCGTGGAGTGTGATAGATACTCGGAGGTGAGACGGAGATTATACACATTGTGGAAAGAAAAACCACAACTATGAAATGTGTTGGGGAGATATCCATATATTAGCAGCAACTGTTAGTTCAAGAGTGATAAAAATGGGAATTTATCGTACACGCTTGGCTATTATAAAGCCTAAACTAGCACACAGAGTTCCTACAATCCAGCAACTAGCCCGAATGAATAGGATCTGGGAACTGGCAGACAACGAAGAACTGACCTTGGTCAGTTCACCAGCAACAACGGCAATGGCATTTGGGTATTTAGTGTTCATATGGAACTGGAATCGAAATGGGAACCCCCTTTGGCTGGAGTATATTGGGTACCAACCATGACGGGGATCGAGTAGTCCATGTGCAACTATGGGAGTCGAAACTCAAAATGATCAAAGTGGCATGAAGCAAGTCTCTCCTTTCAAGATCAATGCAAGTAGGCTTCAAGTGAAGGGACCCCACGAGGGACTTGTGAGCTCGAAAACAAGACTCAATATATAGAAAGTCTTGATCGAAAGAGAGGATAGTCGACATGCCCATATTGCCTGGGAGCCAATACTATGAAGTTCCTGGAGTCATCTGATGGCCCCCTGCGACCCATCTGTAAGCAGGTTACAATACTGAAGAAGTTGGAACATAGCAATGCAAGATCTACCTGATAACAATACACGACAGGAGGACAACCGATGCAGGCCATTCCACCTACCCTAGGAGTCTGAGTCATATTATACATATGTACTATCTTACCTTCTGGCCAAAGTGTGGGGTAGGGATGTACCGCTTTGGTGCGCAAGGCCCCTCTAAGGTAGCGGGACAGATAACTGAGACCCTAAGGGAAAGGATTGGTGAGAGCGAGAACCCCACACCAGGGAAGTAAAATGGCTAATAACCTTCCCAAAATCTGCTATGAGCCTAGGTTTGGCATGTCGGGAGAAGCCATCCAGCCTGAAAACTGGTCATGCACAATTGCGTATCGGTAAAACGCTGCTTAGTATGCAGACCCAGATTGTTAGAGCTATAGATTTACTAGTTTGTCTGAGGAGACCTCAATGGATGAAACTACATGGGCATAGTAACAAACATCTTGTTACCTACACCCAACACCTACGATGCCTAAACAAAAGAACCAAGAAAGTCTTATCCATGCAATGCGCATAAAATTAGATGCTCCAAAACAAAAATAATACAACTGTCTAGACGGGACCGCTTACCTCCATATACACGATAAACGATACAAAGTTAAAGTCTTGTTAGACTCAGGATCCAACATGTTCCTTGTAAATAAGGACCTAGTTAAAGACCTTCATGTTCCTATTGTTGAATGCAGCAATGCAGTTGATATCTTAAGTTTCGATAGATCATCAGCCACCTCAGGAGGGAAGTGTTATACTCTACCTATAAAGTTGGAAATTGGAAAAAACCGACATATCTCTGAAGTGTCATATGAAGTAGTTATAGTAGGTCATTATGGAATGATAATTCTATTTGGTTGGTGGCATTGGAAACACCCAGTGTCTCACATAGACAATGCAGAAAATTGGACTTTCTCTACAAAAAGTATTGAAAACTATGTGGGAGAAGATGAAGGGATAGTGGATATGTTCGAATATGACGAATCAGTTGCTTAAGACCTAAACGCTTGCCGTATCGGGTGAATTGGAGCCATTGAAAATACGGTGGAACTCGAATTACTACCTAAGGAATACTGGCATTACAAACATTTATTTGCAGCCCAGATGGCAGAAAAACTAGTACCAAGATGAACCTTCTATTATGAAATTAAGTTGATCCCTGGATTAACTCCCCCATGGGGACCAATATACTTGCTATCAGAAAAAGAGCTACCAGCTTTACCCGAATACTTCGAAACTATGATCTAACAAAGAAAGATCACCAGGAGTCAATCACTGGCAGGAGCATCAATATTATTCATACCCAAACCAGCTGGGAGACTACGCCTTGATATGGACTATTGAAATCTAAACAAGATTACTATCCTCAACAAATATATGCTTCCATTAATGTCTGAACTTTAAGATCGTATAGCTGGCGCAAAGATCTTTACCAAGTTAGACCTTAAAGATGGTTACCACTAGATAAGAATCAGGGAAGTGGATGAATTGAAAACAGCATTCTGTATGAGATATGGATACTACGAATATGAGGTCACGCCTTTCAGATTAGTTAATGGCCTGGCAACTTTCGAAGATATGATGAACTAAGTACTTAAAGAATACTTAGATGTTGGAGTCGTGTATTACCTGGATGATATTCTCATTAATTCAAAGGACAAAAAAGAACACATCGAAACTGTCAAAAGGGTTTTACAAAGTCTATCAGACTTTCAGTTAGCAGTATCGCTAAAGAAGTCGACCTTCTACGCGAATGAGGTAGAGTTCCTCGGTTACATTGTGGTGGTCGATGGGGTGTCTATAAGCACCCGTAAGGTGGAATCCATAATGGTTTAGCAAGCACCTAAGTCGGTTAGAGATGTGCAAGTCTTTATTGGATTCGCTAACTTCTATCGACAATTCATTAAAAACTTCTTGGCTATTTGCAAACCCATAACTGAGATATTACAAGGAACTCTTAAGAGTTTCAAATGGGGAGCTGAGCAGGATACGGCATTCGAAGAATGAAAATACTGATTCACTACAGCTCCCATACTTCACCACTTCTTCCCAGAAAGAGAGACAGTGGTAGAAACTGATGCTGGCGATTTCGTACTTGGTTGTGTCCTTTCTCAATACTTTGAGAAAAAATTACCTCTAGTAGCATTCCATTCACAAAAATTAAACTCAACAGAGCGCAATTACGAAATTCATGATAAAGAACTTCTCACAATCCTCAAAGCATTTAAGGAATGGAGATACGACTTGATCGGAACAGAAAAACCGATTACAGGCTTTACCGACCATCAGAACCTACAATACCTCCTCACCTCGAAAGTCTGAAGTGGCCAACAAATTTGGTGGACTCAGAAGTTAGTGGAACACAATTTTTGTATTGTATACCAACCAGGCATGAAGATCGGAAAGCCTGATGCATTAAGTAGACGGCCGAAGTACTGTCCTGAAGAGAGAGCTTTGCATTGTGAACAGAAAATTTTAAAAGTGGAAAGTCTCTTGATATCACTAGTAGTGAGAGTAGGTGATGAAGGAGAAGACTGGGATAGAGACAAGGATTTGAATTTGGAACCTCAAAGAGGAGGAAAGGAACCCGTTATTAGGGTCAAGAGATTGAATAAAATGGCATACTTGCCAACAAAGGACTCAAGAATGGCGGCAGGACAGGAGCTGTATGCCAGAGAGGATGAGATAGTCGTGAAATATGGACAAGTATTAATAAGGATGGGTATAGCTGTGGGGCTATCTGAAGGAACCTACGGAAGAGTTACTCCAAGAAGCGGATTAGCAGTTTGAAGCAGAATCTCCACTCGAGCTAGAGTAATCGATGCACATTATACCAGTGAACTCAATGTTGTACTTTTCAACCATAATGACATGGACTGCCAGATAAGAATGGGCAATCGCATAGCTCAACTGGTGGTTGAAAAAATCAATACTCCAAACATGATGGAAGTAGACGACTTAGAAGACAGGGAATAAGAAACTGCGGGATTCAGAAGCGCCAATATAGCAAGAAGATCCGCGATTGTCAAAGAACAGGAACCTAGCAACAGTTACCTACCGGTGTCGGCTAGAGACAATGAATACTGGTATGACATTTCAGAAGTACCAGAGAAAGTTGTAATATCAAACACCATTATCCTATAAAAAGGTATGAAGCAGTTCAATCCTGAATTCTTAAGCGAGATACAGGTAGCTATCGAAGCAGATGCAGTTTAGAGGCAATGCAGAGAAGAACTTATTAGGCTACAATATAAAGGAAAAGATTTCCTCAAAGATTGGACCTTAACCAACAATCTAATATATTATAAGTAAAGACTATTTGTACCAAATAGCCAGGTGCTACACACCAAGATCGCAGAAGGATATCACGATGCAAAAATTGTAGGACACTTCAGACAAGAGAAAACCTTGGAAATCATTATGGGGAACTTATACTGGAAAGGACTTGCAGAATGGGTCAATGACTATGCTCGATCTTGCAATGGATGCCAATATAACAAATCGCCTAGACACGCTAAGTATGGATTATTGTAACCATTGCAAATATCCTATGCAGTATGGGTATCAATCTCAGTGGACTTCATCACACAGGTGCCAGAGTCACAAGGGTGTACTCAAATAATGGTAGTAGTTGATCGGTTTACACAAATGGTACATTTCATCGGACTTCAGACTATGGCTACGGCCAAGGATGTCGCAAACGCATTCCTGAGAGAAGAATAGATGCTACACGGCCTGCCAACCAAAATTGTCTCGGATATGGACTCAAAGTTTACAGGGGAATTCTGGAAATCCCTTTGCAAGGCGCTAGAAATCAAGCAAAGATTGTCAATGGCAGACCACTCCCCAAACTGATGAACAAACCGAACATACCAACCAAATACTGGAATGATACCTTTGAAGTTTTGTCAACTATGATCAGGATGATTGGTATTAGCTACTACCACTAGCTGAACATGCCTATAACAACTCTGCAACCAACGCTCATGAAATGTCACCATTTTATGCAAACTACAGATTCCATCCACAGACAGAGTGGATGAAGGAGTGAGAAGCCCAAAATCCAGTAGCAACACTTTACGTGAACTGGATTAAGGCGATACATGAATAAGCTTGAAAGTCACTAGAAAAGACAAGGGAAGGAATGTTAAAATATTACAACTAGAAGGTTTGTCAATAGCCGGATATCAAGATTAGGGACAAAGTAATGTTAAACGCAAAGAACATTTGCACCTGACGGAAATCAAAGAAGGTAAGTCTAAAGCGTTATGGTCCTTTCCAAATTTTGGAGAAATGTGGATCATGAGTTTTCAAGCTCAACATATCCGATTGACGGAATATTTACCCTGTATTCCATGTCGTACTATTGGAACCCTATCGCGAATCAGTTCATAATAATCACCAGCAACCCCCTAGAGAACTAGAAGACATTGGTGGAGATCTACAATTGGAGGTTGAAAAAATTGTAAAAAGCGAGATTCGCTCTTACAGAAAACGGGTATGCGGCCTCTATCAAGAGAAGCGGGAACTGTGGTACTTTGTCAAATGGCCAGAGTGTTCAGAAGATGAGAACAAATGGGAGCCAGCTACCGGTATGGAGAACGTGGAAGAAGTTGTTGAAAATTTTCATAATGAAAATCCGGACATGCCAGGAAGGGCAGAAGTAAGATATTGGGGAAAAGGTTTTCCTACCATGGCCAAGTAAATGTAGGAGGTTTTTTACCCTGATCACACTAAGTCTTAAAATGTATTTAGAAGAATTATAAGATATTATAAAGGCATTCGAGGCAAAGCCTAGTAGGAGGCAGCTCAGGTTAGGCATATGGAAATCTGAGACAAAGTACACAGACCTCACAGTAGGGTAACTGCACACAGACCCTCGATTTTCCAGAGTGCCAACACCCCTCTCTGGCCCTCTTATGGGGCCTGCACATCATTAGTGAGATTTCAAGAGTTGTGTCCCATAACCAAAAGGTCACCTCAATGAAGTCCACTTCATAACACCATATACATTACTGCCATCCCTTTGACCACATGCTGTTTACAGGATATATGAAAGGGGACCTTTGGCAACCTCTGGGAAGTGGAACAGAGGATATCTGTGGCAGGCGCATTCAGATAATAGGCTTCAATGTTAGGCTTCCTAAACTATGGGCCGAAGGTGATGGGACGTTTTCGGCGAAATACTCCAAAAGGATGTCTCAGTAGCTGAAGCTGTTAAGGATATACCCAATCCACCCAGACTCTTCAGAGATCAGCTGTATGTTGGTTGGTTCTAGTAATAGGACCCTTCTACAAAGGCTGGCAGACGAAGGGGAGGAACGCTTAGAAAGAAAAATCGAGATATGTCGGAGACCCTTAAGATGTTGACACGTTGGGCTCAGACTTGTGATTGGCACTAAGTGGTCCGGTATAAACTTGATCACTTCATGACAGAAGAGACTACTGAAATGATAGTCAACAAGACTAAAGTAATATAATAGTCTATGCAGATAACAAAGTTGGAGGCCGCTGTTTGGTATAACAAATAGCGCAGTCATCTCAATGGAGGAACACCATTCTGTAACCATGAAAGGATGTAATAAGTTTTAGGGTCAAATGGTGTTAGCACTTACAAGATTCTAGACGTTTGTGTATTAAAGCCAGAGTGGTTCTTCTGAGGCAAAGTAGTTAAAAGTAGTCTATGAACACTCAGATACTGGATATAAATATCGAAGTTCCTCTCCAGCTTTACAGACCTCATCAAGCAACCGGAGAAGAGATCTTATCAATATAATATTATTTACCTTATAAATCTTTACTTTACCTATTTTATCGAGACAAGTCTTCCTCGACAGATTGTCCGAATGAAGATTTTGGCCTACATTCCTCACTTATACTAGAGATCGGCATCCACTTAACAGTCCTGTGCGAAGTATTTTTTACTAAGAAGGAATTTAACACAATCAATGGCATTGTGGTAAAAGAATCTCTGTGTGGACGAAGGAACCTCCAGCTGAGATCTGTCCTCAATGTCCTATTACATGTTAGTTAAATACTTTATACAAATTGATCTACTTACCAGCTCATTGAATGATACCAAGCTCTCTTTACAATGTTTCATTCTCAAGCCCGATTCTAGCTCATCAACTGTGCGAAGGAGATAGTAGACAGACTTAATAGTGCTGTTCTCTGGCCTTAAATCCTTCTTGAAAAACATATCAATATGCTTTTTAGGCACTTTTGCTTCAATAAACCATTGGGCAAGTTCAAAGTCAGTCTTGTTTTAAAAGGATTCCCATAGTTCATCTTTTGCCTTTTCACGCTGTACCGTGTCATGAAAAACACTCCCTGCAGTGTTGTGATTCACTGCTATGGCTGATTCATCTCACTTAATAAAACCTCCTTCACTCCCAGAGAGGTTGAGACTCTCAATATCAGAATCTACTTCTCCCTTAACTAATTCCAGCTAGTAATCTACCTCTGAAAGGTCAATTGAATCGAATGGTTCGATTGCTTCCAAAAATGGATTTTGTGGTTACAGTTCATCTCTGATCACTTGTTGTAAACTCCTTTTGGGCTCTACGAAGGTAGAGTACTCCATTTCGATATAGTTTCTGTACTATGTACTTGACTTGTACCTTTTCGTGCAGTATGGATATTGTGACTTTTTTTTTTTTCTTTTTTTTTTTTTATCTTCATATATTCTTTGTTTACGGTACAAGAACTTGCATG
>JACCEG010000378.1:34671-142345 GCA_014065205.1 Tuber brumale | reverse complement strand
CTTGGTCTCGTGCGCTGCCCCCATGACCTCTTAATAGGTCATGTGCATGAAAGTAACATATAACAAATAAAACCCTATGACTCCTAACTATGAGTCATAGTGCGAAACCAATCTTCCACTTCTTGCCGCAAACATCTCCTTCCACTATCTGCCACAAACATCTCCTTCCACTATCTGCCACAGAACTGTGACAAAGGAGCAGACTTCGGCAGACAGAGTTTTCAATATACTTAGTTGAACAGTTACTCTCTTCAGTTGGCTTCAACAATCTTTAGTTTGAGACCTACCAAACATCTCGGAGACTTCAGTAGTTGCGATACCGTAAGAAGTCTATTCAACAACCTTTGCTAAAGCCTCCGGACTTTGATTCACTAGCTACCGCCACGGTACAGAACAAAGCCCGTTAACCCTACGATTACCGCATCTCCCCAGAAGCGGTTACAGTATTGATATAATCAGAGAAGAGAGTAAATACAAAAGGTAGAAATTCACCTTTATTCATAGCTTCATACCCCTTACGAATAAAGCCATCTAAGCCATTACCATAATGGTACTGTAGGGAACTAAAAAGTCGGACATCTAGTGGTTGAAGGAGTTAGGTGGAGTGGGTGGAGAGTAAGAGAGTGATAATCTTCGCATTGGAGCAAAAATTGAAAGATTTTCAAGTGAAATAGGATAAGTGGCCATCAAGTCATAGAAGGAGATACTGATCCCCAGCACTATACACTGCTCAGTCTAGATTTAGATTTATTTTACTACTTATAAGTTAATACAAATACTCACCTGCTATCTATTTCAACATCAAAGATGTTCTTCAACCAGTGTAACTGTTAGGCGGATGCTGAACTCTAGGCTATAACTGAGAAACATAGGCCAAATCTTTGATTGGAGAATCTGTCAAGGAAGGCTCGTCTCGATAAAATTAGGTAAGATTTGAAGTGTGTTACAATATTAAACTAATAAGATGTCTTTGCTATTACTTGATGAGGACTGTAAAGCTTGGGATGCACTTCGATATTTATATCCCATGTCTCTCTATTTGCAGACTACTTCTAACCACTATGCCTCTGAAGTACCACTCTAGTTTTAGTATGCAAACGTCCAGAACCTTATAGGTGCGAGTACAGTTTGACTGCGAAACTTATCACACCATTTTACGGTTACGGAATAGTATTCCTCCATTGAGATGACTGTGCTATATGTTATACCAAACAGTGGCCTTCAACTTAGTTGTCCGCATAGACTATTATATTACTTTAGTCTTGTTGACTATCTTTCCAGTAGTCTCTTCGGTCATGAAGTAAGCAGGTTCATGCTGGGCCACCTAGTGCCAATCGCAAGTCCATGCCCAACATGTCAATATCTTAAGGGTCTCCAACATATCCAGGTCTTCCTTTCTGAATGTGCTTCCCCTTGGTCCACCAGCCTCCATAGGGGAATCCTATTATTATAACCAACCAACCTACAGCTGATCTCAGAAGGGTATGGGTGGATTTGGTATTTCCTTAATAGCCTCTACTACTGGGACATCCTCTTGAAGTATTTCACTGAAAACATCCTATCACTTTCGGCAGATAGTGTAGGAAGCCTAACTTTGAAGCCTACTATCTCAATATGCCTCTCAGGAACCTCTTCCGTTCCACTTCCTGGATGTCGCCAAAAGTCCCCTCTCATATATCCTGCGAACAGCAAGTGGTGGCAGGGACGGCGGTGATGTATATGGTGTTATGAGGTGGGCTTCATTGATGTGACATTTTAGTTATCGGACGCAACTCTCGAAATCTTGCTAATGACGTCTGGACCCCATAAGGGGGCTGGAAGGTTATGTTGGTACTCCGGAAAATTGAGGGTCTGTGCGCAGTTAACTAACTGTGAGGTCTGTGCACTTTGTCTCAGATTTCCATATCCCTAACAATGACTCAGTAAAGAGGTCAATAGTTCTATCTCGTGATGTCATCTTTGACAAAGTACAAAGTAATATTACCAATGTGAATGAGTATCTGACAGTGGTGGGCTGGAAGCTGGAAACGCCCTTACGGCTAATTGACGTTGAGAAGGAAATCAAAAATGAGTACCATGTATTAGATAGTATAGTACCAGAGACTAATAGCGGACAACAAACCAGCGAACTGAGAGATACTATAGTTGTTAGTACTCAGCAAAAGGGAAAAGAAGATGAAGGAAACTGTAGCAAACAAGCTTCATGGAGCTTAGCAGAAACAGAAAAACAGGAGCAGAACCTGCGGAGATCCCAATGATACTAAAAGCTACTGGAACTGTTTGACAGGTCCGTCAATATTGCCCTGCTGAGTTATGCAGGAAGTCATAATCTCCCGACCTTGACAGAGGCTTTCCACAGTGAAGATGGTGCCAAATGGAAAATAGCATGGGAGCCTGAACTAGCCTCTCTTGAAGAGAATAAAACGTGGTTATTGGAGGAACTACCACAAGATTGAATACCAATTGGATACCGCTGGCTATTCAGGAAGAAAGATGACGGATGCTATAAGGTGTGGCTAGTGACAAAGGGATATGCTCAACAAGCTGGAATAGACTATGATTAATCTTTTGCTCCCATGGCAAAGTTTACAACAATCCGCATACTACTTGATCTAAGCTGTGAGAGTAATTGGGAGCTTGCAGGAATTGGATATCAAAACAGCATTCCTTAACAGCAGACTCAAGGAGACAGTATACATGGAGATCCCAGAGGGTCTCTTGGCTACTACAGGCAAGCAATCGCAAGAGTATAACCGCCAAATGGCCTGCCAGCTACTCGACGCCCTTTATGGTTTGAAACAATTGCGGCGCGCCTGGTAAGGAAGAATCTATGATTTCTTCATCACAAACAGTTTTATAAGATGTGAGTTCGATCACAGCCTCTTCATCGACAATGACAGGCAGGTGGTCCTGCTCCTATATGTGGATAATGTGGTCCTGGCAGCACCTTCGGTGGAAATGATCATTGGATACAGAAAGCACTTTTTGCTGAATTTGCGATGAGAGATCTCGGAGCACTACAGAAGTTTCTTGGTCTCAAGATTAGCAGGAACCGAGTTCTGAAGACCTTACATATTTCACAAACCAAGTATATACTCAAGATTCTGGAGGAACACAAGATGAGAAACTGCAATTCGGCCAATATGCCTGCAGATCCTCATGTGCGACTAGTAAAGAGCAGCTCGGATTTTGAGTCAAAAACAGATTATAAGAGAGATTATCAGTCTGCTGTCAGATCCTTAATGTACGCAATGCTGGTATCTTGCCCTGACATTGCCTATGCAGTATTGAAGGTCAGCCAATATAGTACGAATCCAAATGCAACACACTGGGGAGCAGTAAACCATATCATTAGATACCTGGCTAGAACGTCGACATAGTGACTTTACTATCAAAGTCAAGGAAGTGGAAAGAGATATACAGATGCTGATTGGAGATCTGAAGATGATTGGAAATCAATTAGCAGGTATACATTTGTTTTAAATGGTGACACAGTATGTTGGAATAGCAAGAAATAGACTACTGTTGCCTTGTCCTTAACAGAGGCAGAATACCTGGCATTGGCCCAGGCAGCCAAAGAGTCTATTTGGCTGCAAGGCCTTCTGGATGACCTACGAGCAAGAAGGCATCTGGGAGAGTTGAAAGACATTAGTGTTGATAACCAAGGAGCTCTTGCATTGGCCTGAAATCCGGAATTTCATGCTTGTACGAAGCATATTGATATTCAATACCATTTCATATGCCAATACGTTGATGAAGGAACAATCACTCTAGACTACTGTCCTACAAGTGAGATTACAGCAGACATTGTCACTAAGGCTCTCCCGCTGCCAGCATTTGCTAAGCACACTGTCAGCTTGTGCCTCATCGATCGCTCGACTTTGGTATTTCATGACACCAAAACTACTGGTGTCCTTGCGGAAACCAGTGACAAGACAGAGGATGTAACTATAGGTAGCCCCGGTGAGGGCAAGTGTTGTTAATCACAGGTGCTTATCCTGAAGGTGTCTTTCCGTCATGATCGACATTGTGTTCTTCCATAGGCAGCATAGGTATTAGGAAGAATGATGATGGTATGAGAGCGACTATGAGTAAAAATTCTAGGTGATGTATAAGTTATGTAACGACGAACCAGAAATGAGAGCAGCTTGGACGGGATACTGGTAATAAAGGATATTAAGAGAAGAAGATGGAATGGTAAAAGGAAAAGACATGTTACATATGGCATAGAGGTAGATGAAGGTATACGGAAGAGGTGTGTGAGGTCATAGTGATGTGAAAATGATGTTGGGAAGGTCACTGGCAGAGTGGGCACGTTTTTTGTATTTAAAGGATCCGCTTGCCCCGCTATTGTGGTTGGAAAGTGAGAAAAAGAGACAATTCAATCCAATATATTGTTCCTCATACCTAGGCATCTCCCGAGTCCATCTGGTTCAGATCGAAGCATACAATTTCGTTAATAAAGCCTGCCACTGAGTGACTGGGAACTCGGTACGCCAGGATACCTATTGGGTTAGGCTGGGTTGTGTGGTTGATTCCCCAAATTTACTTCTGGTGAACACAAGCAAGGCTGACACCATTTGTGTTTCATTACTTAAAGATATTTTATTATTTACTAGGATAAAGTTTTTATAAAATTACAGGGTTAATAAATATTCCGGATGTAATTAGGGAGTTGTGTGGCGAATTGTATAGAGTGTCTTGAGGTCGGACAGTATATTTGGGTATCGTGGTGGTTCATCGGTGGATAACATAGATTTGTCTTAAGGGAGATCTATAGGACAGGGGCATGTTGCTCCTATTATCCTTTTTTGACTGATTAAAAATGGAAAGCCTGCAGGCCGTTAATAGATATCTTCCGAATACCGGGGCATCTGGCGGCTTTTACCTGGTCATCTGGCGGCTTTGCCTGGGCATGTGCTGGCTTTCACCTATGTTGCTCCAAGACCCAACCCGGCTTTGGGTGCCACTCAGAATTTCGACCAGACCGACCTAGGCTTTTCAAAACCAATGCCGGACTGACCAGAGTGCCGACCAGGGGTCCGGACCATGCTCCGGACTGGCTGCTTAGGATTGTTAGTAAAATCTGGACTTGAGACAACTTAACCAACAATAAGCGTGGTTGACCAAATAAACCTGTTGGATAGAAAGAGAAACGAAATGATGCTGATGAACCGGTATTAGGCAGAGTTCATAAGAAACCTGGTCGCCTTCTCACCCTGTACACGATCTACCTTTACTATGCTCTGCCTTGAACTCCTTGCATAGCCTACTGCTGGTGCTTCCGTAGGATCTGGAGTTGATTCCTGGGCCTGCTCGGCTGGAATTTTAATACCATGGGATATCACTTAAGGTGCATTTGTCCACATCACGAATATCAGTAGTATTAATCAACAAGATTGTTCAATGTTTAGTTCTCGTACCATCATGACCTCCTATACTAATGGCTTATCAAACATCGATTACAATAACACACCCTCACGGTGGGAAACTCAGGTGGCCAACAAGCTGAGGATTTTGGTAGAGGATTGATTTCTGTTTCTCCGATTTAGATTATGGTACCCGTGTAATAGTAACACAGCATCAACCTGCAAACCCTGTGCGTCATTGTAGGGGGAGTTTGGTATCACCGCTGTTAGATCCATATGGCTAAAAATCTAGAAGAGGGCAAGGCGGATGGCAGACTTCATCGGAAGAGTGGTGGTAGAAGAGCCCGGGAGGCCAAGCCCATGGCTAATCAATGGGGTAGCTTGAGTAGCGATGATTAGGAAGTGAAAGAAAGTTGAAGTTCTCGGGTACTAGTGGCGGGGAGCGGGAAGGTTAGTCGTGGATCCATTATCATATATTGAGCCTCGGCTAGATTTTGGAATGAATTGTAACACGCGATGGGGTCCTACCTAGTACCAGAAAAGACTCCGCAAGGTGCAAAATTAAGCGAGGGAAATTCGTTGGGTAATCCGGGTTGAGGCTCCGCTGAACCCGGCTCAATATAGTCAAGGGAGATCCGTTAGTTGGACCGATATCCTACAGTAAACATCTAACAACCCTAACCCCGTACTCCCAATGCTACTATATTAATACTTGTCTATATTTTCTGACCAATAACCACGACCCTACTACATACATATATCATACTATCTTCCTCATGTTTGATTAAGGATCTGGTCAAACCCATCACACAACACTTGAGAAAACACATCCGACATGTCCTTTTGCAAGCGGTACCCCGGTCATATGGACGCTCCGTGGGCAGGTATATCCTCGCGAGCGCTCATAACCACGGTCACAACTCTCACATGGCCAAATTGAATCATCCTCGGCGGGAACAGAAGACCGAGGTCGGTGAAGTTGAACGCGATAGAGAACGTGGCATATGCTGGAATTATGTGCGAAAGGATCTTGATTATCGAGAGAGGATGAGAGGCAGCCTGTTTTCCCTTTGTTAGCTTTTTTCCGTTCATCATATGATTTATCTCTCTATCCCCCGTCGCGTGTGTTTGGGTCAAATAAGTTTTTTGTCGTTTTTTGTTTCGAATTTTTCGTTGCGAGAATACTTCTCCTGTTAGATATTCAAGTACTGTATTTATACTGCGCAATTCTCTTGCCATAGGATCTGACCAAGTGTCCAGACCGCTGTTCGTAAACCTTGTTGAAAACGATGGACATGTCGAACGAACCCGACCTCATCTCACGATTCGGCCATGGTGACCCAGGCTATTAGGAGAGGTGATACTTGCATATCGTTATCTCAGTATTTTCTGGCAGGGCTCCGACATGGAAACCATGGAACATCTCTCTTTTTTTTTTTTCTGGCCATGATTTGAGGCCATTTAGAGAGACTAGTATTGGGAAGCTAACTCTAGTTGGTCATCCTGAGCGTCAGATCAATGTGACCTTTCGGGGTTGCTGTTCATTTTTTGTTGGTGTGCATCAACCTGGGGTGTGTAGTCGGCATTGCAGGTTTAGTCAGCCCTCCCATTGCTAGTGGTTTATTCCGGGATTATCTTTGAAGGGGCTGGCCAAGTAGGGACCTAAATAGTATTTCTATTATACGATGTATTCAGAGCTTGCTCTGATTTCTAAGCTTTCCGAGAAGGTTCATTAGCACACCGCATAACGTGTACAGTCCCAAAGTAGGTTGAATTTTATTGGCAGAAACCACCACGCGGTGGACTGGCATTGGAGCTCTGGCGCACTGAGCTTCTGGTTAAATGAAGCCCTATATATACCACCCGTGCCTTGAATCGCGAGGCTACAAGTTTCGTTGGCTTGGATTGGGTCAGTGCAAATTGTAGTGGATTCTATTTAGGCCAGGTGGCTGATTTTCGCCAGCAGGGCACTGGATAGCATGCAAGTGAGGAAGTGAAAATCTGAGAAGCGGGTATGTTATCGGAACTTCGTGCTTAGAGTCGTATTGCCAACTAGACAGTCCGCTGAATATTTGGAGGTTGGAATCTAAGTGGAATTCAGCATAGGTGACACACTATCTAAAATATTTTTGCATACTTTTCTAACACCACAAATTGATCGGGCACACTCTCGAAGTGGTTCTCTGTGGTTTCTTAGATAAACGGGCTTGAGCCGCAACGATATGTAGAGGTAATCGCTTAGAAAAAGTCCCTGCATATTCGTGTTATTCTATCAAGGCTCATGGGCATTCCCGCAATATCTGCTAGACCTACCACTGGTATGGCAGGCACTTTCTGAGACCTCACTTCAACCTTAGTACCTTGGACCCGCTCGCTGCCTCCGCCAACCATCCTCGGTGCCTTAGGGCACCGAGTTGTATTTCACTTATGCAAGCTTCCCGCTTATCATCCCCCCATCCCGTACCTATCTCTTAGCAAGGCCTCTATACAAACATGGGGTCTCAGGCGGCTAATTGGACTTCGTCCAGGCGTGTATACTGAATCCTGCGAGTTATAATTTTCTTACAACCCCTGCTCAGTGCAGGTGGTTGTACACAACGGAGGACCGGTAAAGTGAGATGTGTAGTTGTATTGACCAACAAGCTAACCCCAATAAATGTGAGGTATTTGAATAGAGATGACGGAGATAGTTGATTTTCCGAGTAAATACGGTAGTGGGTCCAGCACCACTCCAAGGACAGATGGACTGGACTGTTGGAAATACTGGTTATCCCCTGAATGGTGGGGTTTGAAAGTTTGTCTTTTCTGGAACAATGGAAACTTCCTGAACCATGTAGAATGGCCTGATATCCGACACCAGGAGGTACAATTGTGAGGGAATAAGTTATAGGAATTAGCTTCTTTCTAAACATGGAATATTGTGGCCTTGAAGTCAGGACATTACGATATACTCTTGATGTTTAATTCCACCGGTGTAATTTCAACTGTCGGGGAATTTCACTTCCTGCCGGTTGGGCAGGCGGCGGGGCGAGGGTGTGTTCGGGGTGTAGTTCGGGATGTGGGGCGCGTTATAGGTCCGTGTTTTGCCTAGAACAATATTTTAGACACTCAATTCACTTCTCCCTCCTCTTTATACTTATATAATAAGTTATATTAATATATATTCACAACCTTAAACAGTACAAATAGAGTTCAGTCAACCAACTAGCCCCGGGAAGCGGTAGATTTTACAAAGAAATCCAAGACACCTATCCATATCAACCTCGTTCAACCGCGGCTCCCACCCTTCACCCTTATACAGCTGCAAGTCAATCTGAGCTTAAGGATTCTAAGATAACTTCCTGGCGCCACTACTATGGACCGCCCCGTATTTGGCACAATAGACCGATATTTTGATCAATCTCCGGCAGTTCTTGCTTGCGACCCAGAACTGAGCTACACCACCTAGTCAAGGTGTGGCTTCATGCGGGGTGAAATTGGACAGTAACTGGAAACGATTTCCAGACGAACAAGTAAAAGCAAGGGTAAAATGAAAGCCGGGCATGGCCTACGGGAATTCTGGAGGATCTAGCGTTTCTTGAGCCTAGAACGTCCTTTATGCGGAAGCGGCTAGGCACCCCGAAGCGGCTCAGAATGGCAACCATGGGAAATCTTCAATGTTGACTTGATTATATACCTGCAAGAATATTAATGACATTGCTTAGGGAACTTGATAGCCGGTACTTTGAAATATAGAGAATCAGAATATGTAGTTCACTTTTTGCGGCCTAAAATATTATATATTGCGTAAGCTTTTAAAAGCTTGAGGTTAAAAATATTATATATTGCAGAAGCTTTTAAAAACTTGAGGTCTAAAATATGATCACACCCGTTCTGACTTGTATAATATATAACTCCTGTTTAATAAAATGATAGAGGGGTTTCGTTAATAGAAGTAAAACTACATACAAAAGTCGCAGATTTGGCTCTAACAGAGAGACTCCTTGACTTAACCAATAAGCCTAAAACTTCGTAATTAACTTTACACAGGTGATGTGAAAAGATACACAATGTTAGAAGCTTGTTGCAGAGGTCCTGCATGTTCAATAGCGTTTGGATAGAAATTCATCCAATATTCCAGTACCCTCATATTGTAAGATTGAAATTATACCAACCAAGTATTCAAACTAGTTACAAATTCTTGAATAGTTCGTCATATATTGGCACATTAAGCACTACTGATTTTGGCCCTGTTATGATTGAATCACTGGGGAGGAGGCTACTGTTTGACAATAATATGTTGAAATATATTACTGTACAATGATTTAGGTATTGAATATTAGCCACTAACTTACCTGCCCTGAAACTTGATATATCCACTAACATTACCAATGCAGAACTCATGGCAATATCTTGGAATTATGGGATAAGCCAGTAATGAAATATCATTATCTGATCCTCAAGGCATATTTCTTGTTACTTTACTTGTTTCAAGTTGAATCACATAAAAACATCCCAATGAAGATAGCCTATAATATACATGACCTATAATCTCGCTGTTTATTCTGAAGGGTATCTTCTGCATGAATTTCAAGTTTCTTACTACCTAGTATAATCAGACTAATATTTCTAACCAGCAATGTACAGTTCTAGGATGACAGTTATTGTTAATGGGTCCAAGTAGGCGTCAAAACACACGAAAGTTGTCCAAATTTGGGTTATGCAAATCACGAATTTCAGTCCCATCTCTTAATCAATTGAAACAACAGATTTACCAATAGATAGCTGGAGGCCTATGGGTTCCGAAATTGGCACTTCTGTAATAAAGTTGTTCTTGCTGCAGGCAGCTCTCGGCAGTTGGTGTGACCTATCCCAAAACTAGACTGAATCACTTATAATTTGTATACACCTTTTCAAACAAAAACATGCTTCCAAAATCGCCAATTCCCCATCCCAACTGTTCAGGCAATATTGCACCAACTTCTTCTTGGTGTAAAAGTGGCCATCAAGGATGACCTTTGTCACCGAACTATACCTATTATACAGGGAGCAGTACCTTATCTTATAAATTAGGAGCCACACATCCTGATTCTTCATATTCTGAAGTACCTTGCACCTAATCTGCAAAGTCATGTCATGACTATTTATCGGGTTAATCGATTGTACATTAAAGTTTTTCCTTGGTTGCCCTGCTGACCCGGTGCTCGGTGGAGAGCCGGTGCCTCATAAATAACGTTAGTGCAAACATAGCTCATTTAGGAACGTAACAGATAGGATTAGATACCAGGCACCTATACCCGATCTTTGTTAGCAGTGTTTGATGTTCAGGAAGTGTGATGGATCTCTTTTCGTCTCGAGTATTTTCCTCTCACACACCTGCATGAGCTTTCCGCCGACTTTCTCCTATAAAGGGCCATGTACTGTACATTGCCTTCCTTTCCCGTTCATTATTCTCGTACCCATGTGCGTTTCTTTGCTCGAAAGGATTCTCTCTCCTCGCCCTTTTGTCAGTCTGTGTTTCTCCTGAATACAATTGAATATATTGGTATTCCGACGTTGGTCTATACAGTTCACAACCTTAGCATCTGGCAGCTTGGACCTCCGTTGCGCTAACACTCGATCCGGTGGTTGCCTGGGAGCCACCCTGCTTTGGCAGCGGCTCAGAATTTGGACCGGACTGACTGGACTGCCGACCCGTGGCCCAGACCATGGTCCGGACAGCCCACTTGCGTTCACTGACCCCACCTACCTCCAACCGTTATGTTAAAATCTACCTTGTGCGCTGCTTGAGCCACTTTCCAAAGCTACTTCCGTGACCATTACTGGCATCATACCTTGGAACTGTGGGAAGGCATTTTGTCTCGGTAATCTCTATCATACATTTAATTTCTAAATGCCATATAGTTCCCTCAGCTTCTCGATTATTGGCTTTCAAGCGACATGATGCCAGGTTGATAAGATAGAGAGAAGCAAGATCAATAGCAGGTGAACGATGAGAATATGTATAATGTGATGCTATGTTGAAATCTTTCGAGTAAATCCGTGGTTTGATGGGACGTGATCAAACAACTCTCTATTCCAATTTAATTTTACTTCGTTCCATGGACGTTTATCTGATTATTTCATCAATTGTGGGCATTCCCAGGTGAGAGTGTCAGGGAGTGGATGCGATACGATTGATATCATAGTTCGCGGCAATTTCTGAATGTTCCCGGCAGTCTCCCGCAGTCCTCCACAATCCTCTCAAGTCACACCTGGTCTCTTTCAGTCCCCGAGAGCCCTCAGTAGTCCCACCGGCTATTTCTTCTGACATTGAAGGGCCGGCCGTCCTTCACAATGACTGCTGTCCCGCTGGTGCTTGGACCACAACGCCACTCATCTTGTCCGGTCCCGCCCAATGCTCTTGGCAGTGCATGTGTCGGGCCATGCAGGGGCCCCAGACGGTTGAGAACAGTGGGTATAGGAAAGGTTAGGTTGGCATTAGATAAGGGCGGCCCTGTAGTGGTGGCTATTTGAAGAATTTCTCACTTTATGTGCAATGGACGACATATCCATCAATGAACCAGTTGTCTATGTGCCGCAGTCTTCTTGCTACCTCAACTCTACCACCTCCCAAGGGTCACTCCACATTTGAGGGTAATTAAATAACAAATGGCCCCATTGCAAGACCTCAATCCCACAGCTTTGCTCCGAGCGCCCGGGGCGGAAAATCGTAAGATTCTGTAAATAATGATTAGTGAGTTCCAACAAATACCCCTTTGAAAAGCTTCACTAAATGCTCACATTGGACTAGGTGGCCACGAATCCACCGCTCCGGAGGGCCATGTGGATACAATCCACAACGATTGAGCAGTGCTCCATCCATCTCTCTTTCCTTCGTCTCATACTATGAAATACTACCTGAAAGTTATCAGTTTGGGAAAAGACAGCCCCACCATATCGCAACATTTGCCATTGCTCCCCCGTCGTGACAAAGCCATAGACAACTCCTCCCCCATTCCTGTCTCCCATATCCTTCATTGATAATAAGCATTGTCTCTTGGCCCCACCCAGGGACGACTTCTTAGCTTCTACAACAAACACAAATTTGCGGTTTCCCACGCCAATCATATCTAGCATGACGAATTCCTGATATCCCCCTGTCACTGCATCGGAAGCAACAATCTCCTTCTCACGTTGTAGCCTCAGGTTGCGCCCCGTTTTTCTCTTGAAATCGGTAACGATGGGAGTTATTATGGCGTAAACTAGGTCATTAACATTCGCTTCCTTGAACTCTTCCGTTGATTCATTCGGATAGCCTTCCATCTCCACAAACTCGAGTATCCGGTCGTAAACCTTCTGTTTAGTTTCCCAGACCTCCTCTCTCCCTAGACCATCAATCTCAAGCTCCATCTCAGCCAACATCTGATCAAGATCAATGGCATCATTGTTCAGCATATCCACCACAAATCCAAGTCTCTTCTCTGCCTCTTCGAAGGTAACATTCGAATATGAAGTTTGATACTTTGGACCGGCTAATCGCTTTCTTTGCAGGATCTGGTCAACTGGTTAGAACACGGTAAGTGCTACTGCGGAAACTTCCAGCTCACATGAGCAGTGCTGATCGATCTCCGTGCAACATGCAAGTGAGATGCGGGGTGGACATTGCTCGCGGTTTTGATTGCTAGGTTGGTAATGAGTCTGAACATGGGTGGCACTGGTTCGCTTTGCGTTAATTTCATTAATCATTCGCCAATAGATCCCATTACACAGAGCGGACTTACATGCTTACTCGTGGAAACAGGTAATATTTGTCAGGTTGGCGGTTCAAGTATTGTGCGATCAAGAGCGTTTGTTTGTTTACAACGGAGCGGTGATGTTTCCATACAAATACCTGGGTTGCGATTATTAACCAGGCCAGCTGGCCGAGAATTTCGCCGATATTTAGCGCGCAGTAATACTGCAACGGACCCAATTTAATCAATACGGTGTTCAGCCTCATTGATTAATCCGCTAGCGTGCCGTATCCGAGTCTGAGCAATTGCCACCCCCTGCTATCAAGAGTGCACGTCATTTTACATTTCTACCACCCACGCGAACAGAACCCGCATAACACAGTAGCCCAGCAGCCACTGATCCGAAGCGGCTAGTCCGTCGGGCTTTGGGTGCGGCCGAACAGGCCCCGGCTCCTCCACGAACCGTGCCGCCGCGCTGCGGAACACGTCCTTTTCCAAACCAACGGCGGGCCCTCCCTGTGTCAACACCAGGCTGATGTTTCAAGAGGTTACTTGTGTTATATTACTGGGAAATATTGTATTATTCAACAAGATTAATTGTTTATAAAATAACTCTGTTAATCCATATTTACTCGCGGTGGTTAGGTACTTGTGTGAAGAATGGTGTAGTGTCTTGAGGCAGGACAGCATATTTGGCTAGCTTTGTGGCTCATTGGTGGATGAGATAGATTCGTCTTAAACGAGATCTATATAACCAATGGAATGTTGCCCCTATAGTCCTACACCGTATGGTTAGACGTGGGGAGCTTGAGGGCTGGCGATGGGTATCTCCGGATTACCCGGGCATCTGGGGGCTTTGACCAGGGTTCCGCCAAGCCTTGGCCATGGGGTTGCCTGGAGGGTGCCCCGTTTTGGGGGCCGCAGGGGATTTCGATCTGACAGACCTGGGGATTTCAAAACCAAGGCCGGAGTGGCCAGATCGCCGACCAGAGGCCCGGACCATGGTTCGGACTAGCCACTTGGGATCACTACCAGCCTCGAGACCAGTTCCATATCCCACAACTCTGGTGGTAATGGCATTGTGTAGCAGCTCTCATAGTATTAGAGAGTTTGCCCACGAGCACCTAGGTGGCACTTAATGGGAAATAGACCTAGGTGCGATTATATGTTTGCGCACCAGGTGTAGGTAGCTTGGCAGCCGGGTCAAAGTAGAATCAATATGGGAAAGTATATCAGGTCTCATAGAATATCTACTCGAGTATGATAGATGGAAGAAAAACATAAAAACAGTGACAAAGATGTTCCTGATAAACAATCCAGAGCATCTATGCTTGCCATGGGGAGGATTTTTTCTTTAATTCAAGCGAAAGCTTGAATGAATAGCCTAGGTGTTCACTGAAGTTGTAGGTTTTGGTTACTCAAGGTAATATTCAATGATAGTGAGTATCAAGAGAGTAATATTGAACATAATGCCCTAGATTTAATGCAAGAAGGAGAGTAGAAGGATCTATTGTCCAGCAGCATAATTAACAGATGTAACAGGCATACTTCTTTAGCAATACTGGACCACCAAAACAAGAACAAGAAAATATTTACAAATCAAATAACGTCCCGTTTGGTGCAAAATGGCAACAAAAGTCTCACTTTTCCGAAAACAGCCTATTCCTTCATCCTGGATAACTGCCTCCCGAGAGATGCGGTAAACGTAGGGTTAATGGGCTTTGTGGTTTACCGAAGGTGGTAACTAGCGAATCCAAGTCCAGAGGCTTTAACTGCAGTTGTGGAATAGACTTCATACTATATCGCGACTACTGAAGTCTCCATGATGTTTGGTAGATCTTAAACTAAAGATTCTCTAAGGGAACTGAAGAAAGTAACTGTTTAACCAAGCATATTGAAAACTCTGTCTGTTGAAGTCTACTTCTTCTAACATGAGAAATAGCAGTTCTTAAATACACTTCTTAGGCTACCGGGAGTCTTATTCTGATAACATATAAGACTCCAAAATAGTAGCCTTGAAATCGAACATAAAACATATAGAGTATCAAACCGATACTGGAAACCAAACATATAATATATAGAGTATCAAACGGATAGTCGAAACCAAACATAAAACATATAGTGTATCAAACTGATACTCGAAACTAAACATAAAACATATAAAGTATCAAATCTGATACTATCACGCTAGAGGCACACCTCATTTCCGGAAACAAATTCAAGACACAAACAGTACTGACTGATACCTGAAAATGCAAAACCTGTAACCTGTACTGGTTACACCCTGAAAACAAAATGAAACCGTTATTTCAAAAATATGACAACAAAATCTGGAATCCTTGCGATGATAATCAGAATTCAAATAGGGATCCCAAAAACCTTTATCAACTAGAGGTACATCTGAATACCTCTCAACGCCATCCTTGGTAGGAGAATAACACACCGGAATAAACTCAGAAAATACTATAGGAAACTCATCTCCTTGCATGTCATCTGTCCACCATGCTTGAACCAAATCTCTTGCATATTCCAATCTTTCTACCGGTTTCCAACTATTCTCACATGCTGGATATCCTTTCTAACAAACTAAGAACCGTCCCTTGCCATATCATTCCCTGTGATCGTGGACTGATTGAACTTACCATTCCTATTCTTCATTGATAAGAATGGGTGCTGGTTTCGCAAAGGCTCATGCTGAGAACCGAAAATTGTCGTTAGGATGGTGTGGTTTGAATACTGAATAATGGAACTCTCCTTTCTTCCTTCGGTACATTCTTGCATTCATGCTAACAGTATAGCTCTGGGTGTGTACATCGAATTTGAGAATTGTAAATTGGCCTTAGCAGCCTGGCTGTAATTTTTGAGATCTGCCTGGTTCTATTGCAAACTGGTCTCCAAAATCCATAATACTTTCCCCAATCTTGGCGGGTCTCTGTGAGTGCCTCCACTTAGCTGCCACTCTGTTTGATCATAGACTAACCAAGCGTAATACTTGGTATGCCGCATTTCGGATCTCCTGATATCAATAGTGGTAATCATCGGATGCGGGTACTATTGTAGAGTTGACTTTATAAGTATCGAGTAGTTGGTATTCTCTTCTATACATAGTGTTGTATGGGGGCATTCTAATAGTATTGGACTGACCTGCATTGGAGTAAGCTGTCACTTCAGGGAGGGAGGTAAGCCAGTTGGTCTAGTGTGCGTTAACAACATTCCTTAAGGCTGTTTTCAGTTCTCTGATCTTTCTTTCCACTTGTCTATTAGTCTGATAGTAGTGAGGAGTAGCCATAATGTGTTCAACTTCCATCATTTTCAAGGTCTGTTTCCAAACTTGAGAGGTGAATCACTGGTCAGTATCACCGGCAATCATTGTAGGTACTCCATGTGGCGTAAATGTACGGTGCCGAAGTAAATCCATCATCGAAATTGCAGTAGCATTCACTGATATTGGTATCAGCCAGCTGAACCCAATTGCTCTGTCTACCACCACTAACACTGAATCATGACCTCTCAGCTTCATGAAAGGCCTCATGAAATCGACAGCATAGCTTGAAAATGTCTCAGAGGGAAAGGCGAGCCAAAGCCTGTGTGCCCTTGGGTAGTGTAGGGCTTTCCCAGTTCGATTGACATGCATCACACTGTTCAACCTTTTTTTTAAAATCCTTCCTTATCCCTGCCTAGTAGATGTATTTCTTTGCGTACCAGAGGTTTTGATCAGCGCTATGGTGTCGTTTATTGTGTATTTCTCCTATTATCAGTGCTCTCTACTTTTCTTCATTCAGTCCATGGCCTTGCAGAATATATAGACAATCTTGTCCACCACTTGTAGTGTCGTAAAGGAGACTATTATGTATACTATAATGCTGCATTATTCCATTCAGTGAAGTATGATTGGAGTCGTTCGCTAACTGATAGTTAGGGTTGTTCCTATATCCTTTAATTATCTGTTCCCTCCAAATGTAATTTATATCATCCACTCCTTGAATGATATCTCTTTCAGCTACCACTCTTTCTAATACCGTTACCTCCTACTACTCATCAGGTATCTTATGAACTTTGTAGAGCTTATGTTTTTCGCGAGGTCGCGAGGGTGGTTCCACTATGGGAACTTCGTTCAGGTATGTGATAGGTCCGACATATAGAGGCTAGTTTTGGGGATGCTCTGGGTACTCAGGATCGTAACTATTGGTAGTAGGGAAGTCATATCCAAAGGTGTTTTTAATGCGTTCTGTGATGGCGCGGATATTGAGACGAGGACTCCGGGAATGGGTATCTCTATTATGGTGATGATTGTTGGTGTTCCGTGGAGTTGTGATAAGCCGTGGGCTACTAAACCGAGAGGCGGTATAGCTTTTTCTCTCAGGTTACAATTCCTCATAGTCAGGATAGAAGGGTATGCTGAAGAATGCCCAATCCATTAATGTGTATTCAAGTTGCTCCTCACACCTACCACTGGTATAAGTTCAATGGTCTCCCCAATTATTTAGAGGTTGGCTATTTCTGTAATCGTTTGCATCTAGCTGTACTTGCTCTAGGCTGCTGGCACTTATGCATTCTGAATGAGCCCTAATGTGCTGCACTGTGAGGGCTACGAATCGAGATATTTTGTGTTTGGGAGTAGATTCTTTGGAAGAAAGTAAGGACGGAATAGGTGAGGAAGTAGGAGAATCATCATGTTGTGTGGGATCATTTGTAGTATGTGACTAATCATCACTCTCATCATAAAGACGTGATAATCCAGTGACTAAATAGTTCTATCTTCCTGGTCTGTACAATATTTTGGCGTCATATTTCCCAATGAACCATCTCTCTCGCAGTTGCTTTTTAGTAGGTGTTCTGCTGGTCTTGAAGTACGTCCGAGGTAGATGATCAGTGATGATAGTAAACTTGCTTCCTGCTAGTATGTGGTGAAATGTGTCCAGTGCATCAACTATTGCGAAGGCTTTCTTGTCAGTTGTGTTATAATTCATTTGGGCATTAGAGAATTTCCTGCTATGTGTTAGGTATCCTACCTATCCTCAGATGTCAATATGTATCCTGCGACAGGCAACAGCTCTCCGTTAGTCTCTTTGTAATAATGCGATACTTCTCTTCCTTAGTACGCCGTTACTTAGTTCCTTCTTCTTACCAAGACCTCGATTATTATTCTTAGACCGTTGTCTACGTTCCTTCCTTGAACGCTAATAATCAAGTCGTATCGCGGTAGAACTCCTCGAAGTGGTAGAATAGAATCTATTATTAATAGTATAGGTAAGAAAGTATAATAGGTGGTTGTGTGAAGAACTAACTAGCAGGCTCTACCGGCCTCCTTTTGTAGTCCTTCACTCAACCTGCTTATAAATCAAAACAACTATGAGTCATAACCGTGACTCATCAGAAACATCATATGACCGCATCATTGGTCGTGTGCATAAACCACCTGACCTCTTAATAGGTCATGTGCGTGAAAGTAAATCAAACTGTACAGCCCCCTCGGCCTCATGCGCTGCCCCATGACCTCTTAATAGGTCATGGGCGTGAAAGTAAATCTGTTAGGTGGACGGCAAACTCAAGTATATAACTGAGGGACGTAGGCCCGAAATCTTTGATTGGAGAATCTGTCGAGAAAGGCTCGTCGTGATGAACTAAGTTAAGATAAAGATATAACACGTGAAACAATATTATGTTGATAAGATCGCTTCTCCATTGCTTGATGATGTTTGTAAAGCTCGGGAGGTACTTCGATATTTATATCCCGCCTCTGTGTGTTCGCGGACTACTTCTAACTACTATGCCTATGAAGTACCACCCTGGTTTTAATACGCAAGCGTCCAGAATCTTATAAGTGCGAACACCGTTTGACCCTGAAACCTATCACACCCTTTCGCGGACTCGCAATAGTATTCCACCATTGAGATGACTTCGCTGTTTGTTATACCAAATAGCCGCCTCTAACTTAGATGTCCGCAAAGACTTTTATGTGACTTTTAGTCTTGTGGACTATCGTTCCAGTCATCTCCACGGTCATGAAGTGATCAGGTGCATGCCGGGCTACCTAGTACCAATCGCAAGTCCGAGCCCGATGTGTCAGCGTCTTAAGGGTCTCTTGCTTATCTATGTCTTCAATTCTGAGCATGCTTACTCTTGGTCAGCCGGCCTCCATAGCGGGGTCCTATCACTAGGACTAACCAACATACAGCTGATCTCAGAAGGGTATGGGTGGATTCGGTATACCCCTAAAAGCTTTCACCACTGCGATATCCTCCTAGAGTATTTCTCCGAAAACATCCCGTCACTTCCGGCCCATAGTTTAGGAAGCCTAACTTGGAAGCCTACTATCTCAATGCACCTCGGACGGATCTCCTCCGTTTCACTTCCCAGATGTCGCCAAGGGTTCCCTCTCATATATCCTGCTAACAGCATGCGGTCGGATGGACGGCGGCGACGGATATGGTGTTATGAAGTGGGCTTCATTGATGTGACATTTTAGGCATGGGACGCAACTCTTGAAATGTCGCTCAATGACATGTGGGCCCCATAAGGGAGCCAGAGGGTGGTGTTGGCTCCGATAAATTAAGGGTCTGTGAGCAGTTACCCTACCATGAGTCTGTGCACATGTCTCGGATTTCCATATGCCTAACATGAGCTCCCTCCTACCAGGCTTCGCCTCAAATGCCTTTATAACCATTTTTAAAATTTCTTAAATACATTTTAAGACTCAATGTGGTCAGGGTAAAAAACCTCCCACGTTTACTTGGCCACGGTAGGAAAACCTTTTCCTCACTATCTTACTTCTGCCCTTCCTGGCATTTCCGGATTTTCATTATGAAAATTCTCTGCAACTTCCTCCGCATTGTCCATACCGGTGGCAGGCTCCCATGTGTTCTCATCTTCCGAACACTCTTGCCATTTAACGCAGTACCACAGTTCTCGCTTCTCTTGTTGGCGGCCGAGTACTCGTTTCCTGTAAGAACGAATCTCGCTTCTCGCCACTTTTTTCAACCTCCCATTGCAGATCGCCGTCAATGTGCTCCGGTTCGCTAGGGGGTTGTTGTCGATTGTCATGAACTGACTCACAGTAAGGTTCCAATAGTGCGACATGGAATACAGGATGAATGTTCCACCGATCGGATATGTTGAGCTTAAATGCTCGGGACCCACGTTTTGCCATAATTTGGAAGGGGCCGTATAGCTTTGGACTTAGCTTCTTGGATTTCCGTCGGGTGCGGATGTTTTTGGCGTTTAACATTACTTGGTCCCCGATCTTGCAGTCCGGCTGTTGTCGAGCTTTCCGGTCATAATATTTCAACATCCCTTCTCGTGTCTTTTCCAGTGACCCTCTCCCTTGTTCATGTATCGCCTTAATCCAGTTTGCATAAAGTGTCACTCCTGGATTCTGTGCTTCGCGCTCCTTCATCCACTCTGTCTGTGGATGGAATCCGTAGTTCGCATAGAATAGTGACATCCCGTGAGCATTGGTTGCGCAGTTGTTATAGGCATGTTCAGCTAGCGGCAGTAGCTGATACCAGTCATCCTGATCGTAATTGACAAAACTTCAAAGATATCCTTCCAGCACTTGGTTGGTATGTGCGGTTTGTCCGTCGGTCTGAGGGTGGTATGCCGTTGACATTCTTCGCTTAATTTCCAGCGCAGTGCAAAGAGATTCCCAAAATTCTCCTGTAAACTTTGAGTTCATGTCCGAGACGATTTTGGTTGGCAGGGCATGCAGCCTCCATACTTCTTTCAGGAATGTGTTTGCGACATCCTTGGCTGTAGCCGAGGTCTGCAGTCCGATGAAATGTGCCATCTTCGTGAATCGATTGACTACTACCATTATCTGAGTGCATCCTTGCGACTCTGGTAGTTCTGTAATGAAGTCTACTGAGATGGATGCCTATACTGTGTAGGGTATTTGCAGTGGTTGCAATAATCCGTACTTAGCGTGTCTAGGCGATTTGTTATGCTGGCATTCATCGCAGGAGAGTACGCAGTTGTTGATCCACACCACAAGTGCCTTCCGGTAGAAGTCTCGCATGATTTTCTCCCAAGTTTTTTCTTGTCCGAAATGTCCCGCAATTTTTGCATCGTGATATCCTTCTGCGATCTTGGTATATAGTACCTGACTGTCTGGTACAAATAGTCTTTGCTTATAATATAGTAGATCATCAGTTAAGGTCCAGTCTTGGGGGAAATCTATTCCTTCGTCTCATAACCTGATGAGTTCTTCCCTTCGTTGCCTCCAAGCTGCATCTGTTTCGATAGCCACCTGTATCTTGTTTAAGAATTCAGGATTAAACTGATTCATACCTTTCCGCAGGATAATAGCAATTGACATTAGAACTTTGTCGGGTATTTCTGAAATATCATACCAATGTTCGTTGTCTTTAGCCGATGTCTGTAGGTAGCTGATGCTAGGTTTCTGTTCCTTGACGATCAAGGATCTTGTCGCTATATCGGTGGTTCCCAATCCCACGGTTCCTGGCTCCGTTTCTTCCAAGTCATCGACTTCCATCATGTCCAAGGTGTAGACGTTTTCTACCACTAGTTGAGCTATCCGATCACGCATTCTTATTCGGCAGTCCACATCTTTATGGTTGGAAAGTATGACTTTGAGTTCACCGGTGGAATCAGCATCGATTACACCTCCCCCAGTAGAGTTTCCGCGTCGGACGGCTAATCCACTTCTTGGGGCAACTCTTCCATAAGTTCCTTCGGGTAGCCCCACTACTATACGCGTCCTTGGTGATGCCTGTCCATATTTCGTGACAATGTCATCCGCTATGGTGTACAGGTTATGTAACCGCCTCTCGGGAGATGCGGTAATCGTAGGTTTTTACCGGGCTTTGTTCTGTACCAAGGTGGTATCTAGCGAATCAGAGTCCGGAGGCTTTAGCCGAGGTTGTTGAATAGACTTCTTAATGTATCGCAACTACTCAAGTCTCCGAGATGTTTGGTAGGTCTCAAACTAAAGATTCTTGAAGTGAGCTGAAGAGAGTAACTGTTCAAGCAAGTATATTGAAAACTGTGTCTGCCGAAGTCTGCTCCTTCTAACGAGAAGAATACCAGTTTCTTAAATACACTTCCTAGGCTACCGAGAGCCTTGTTCTCATAACATAATAAACTCCAAAACGATAGCCTTGAAACCAACATAAAACATATAGAGTATCAAACCGATACTCGAAACCAAACATAAAACATATAGAGTATCAAACCCTATACTATCAGGCTAGAGGCGCACCTCGTTTCGTGAAACAAATTCAAAACTCAAACAATATCACCTGATACATGAAAATCCTAAACCAGTAACCAGTACCGGTTACACCCTGAAAACAAAATAAAACCCTTATTTCAAAATATAACAAGAAAATTCCTAATCCTCGCTATCATAATTAGAATTCAAATAAGGATCCCAAAAACCTCTATCAACCGGGGGTACATTTTGATAGCTCTCAAAGCCATCCTTAGTAGGAGAATAACACACAGGAATAAACCCAGAAAATACGGTAGGAAACTCATCTTCTTGCATGTTATCTGTCCACCATGCCTGAACCAATTCCATCGTATTTTCTAATCCTTCTACCGGTTCCCAACTATTCTCACTTGCGGGATATCCTTTCCAACTAACCAAAAACTGTCCCTTTCCATATCGTTCTCTGTAATCGATGACTGATTGAACTTGCCATTCTTGTTCTTCGTTGATGAGAATGGGTGCCGGCTTTGCAAATGCTCATCCTGGAAATCGGAAATCGTTGTTAGGGTGGTAAGGTTTGACTATTGAGCAGTGGAAAACTCCTTTCTTCCTTCGATACATTCTAGCATCCATGCTAACCGGATAGTTCTGGGTGTGTTTGTCAAATTCGAGTACTGTAAAAGGGCCTCGCCAGCGTGGCTGCAACGTCCGAGATCTGCCAGATTCCGTTGTAAACTGGTCTCCAAAGACCATAATTCTTTCTCCAATCTCGACAGGTTTGTGTGGGTTCCTCCTCTTAATCGCTGCTCTGTTCGCTCTTGCTCTAGCCAACCGTAACGCTTGGTATGCCGCATTTCTGACCTCCTGGTGTCAATTGTAGTAATCATCGGATGCAGGTACTGTGGTGCCATTGACTTTATAGGTATCAAGTAGTTGGTATTCTCGTCCATACACAGCCTTATATGGTGACATTCCAATAGTATCTGAATGACCTGCATTGGAGTAAGCTGTTACTTGAGGGAGGGAGGTCAGCCAATTGGTCTGGTGGGCATTCACAACATTCCTCAAGGCTGTCTTCAGTTCTCGAATCTTCCTTTCTGCTTGTCCGTTGGTCTGGTGGTAGCCAGGCGTAGCCATAATGTGTTCGACTCCTATCGTCTTTAAAGTTTGTTTCCAAAACCGGGAGGTGAAACGAGGATCAGCATCGCTAACAATCGACGCAGGTATTCCATGCGGGGTGAAAATGTAGTGACAGAGTAACTTCATAGTCGACATCGCAGTAGCGGTTACTGATGTTGGTATCAGCCAGCTGAACCCAACCGCTCCATCTACCACCACCAATACTGAATCACATCCTTTCAGCTTAGTAAAAGGACCCATGGAGTCGATCGCATAGCTCGCAAATATCTCACAGGGAAAAGGAAGCGAGAGGGTGTTGCCAGTGGGTAGTGTAGTCCTTTCCCGATTCAGTTGACATATGTCACATTGCTGGACATAGTCTTTGAAGTCCTTCCTCATCTCCGGCCAGTAGATGTATTCTGTTGCGTACCGGAGGTTTCGATCAGCGCTATGGTGTCCTTTATTATGTATCTCCCCTATCATCAATTCTCTTAGCTTTTCTCCATTCACTCCATGACCTTTTGGAACGTAAAGACAATCTTCTCCTCCTCTTGTAGTAGCGTAGTGTAGACCGTTGCGTATTCGGTAATGTTGCATTATTCCGTTTCGTGAAGTGAGGTTGGAATCCTTTGCTAATTGACAGATAGGGTCGTTTCTATATCCTTTAACCATCTGTTCCCTCCAAATGTTCCTCATATCATCCACTGCTTGGATGATATCCCTTTCGTCCACCGCTCTTTCTAATACCATTACCTCCTCTTCCTCTTCAGGTGTTTCAAACACCTTGTAGTGCTCGCGTTTCTCGTGAGGTAGGGAGGGTGGTTCCACTACCGGAACCTCATTCAGGTATGCGAGGGTTGCTCCATAAAGGGGTTCATTGTGGTGGTGTTCAGGGTATTCGGAGGTCTGACATTCGGTAGGGGTTGTGCCACGGCTTAGAGCTTTCTTGACACGTTCTTTGATGGCTCGGATATCAAGGCGGGGGCCTGGTGAATGGGTATTCCTATCATCTTGATCATTATCGGTGTTAGGTGGAGTTTCGATAACTGGTGGGCTGCTGCAGGGGGAGCCGGCATAGATCTTATTCTTAGGTTTCAATTCCTCGTGGTCAGGACAGAAAGGTATGTTGCACAATGCCCAATGCATTGATGCATGTTCAAGTTCCTCCTTACTCCTTCCACTGGTATAACTTCGATGGTCACCCCAATCGTTTAGGGGTTCACTATTTCGGTAATCATTTGCATCTAGCTGTGCTTGCTCCTGGATGCAGTTGCTTCCGCACTCTGAATGAGCACCAATGTGCTCAACTGTGAGGGCTTCGAAATGAGACATTTCGTTTTCAATAGTGGGTTCTTCGCAAGAAAGAAAGGATGAAATAGTGGAGGAACTAGGTAAATCGTCTTCTGATGTAGGATCGTTCGCGGTATGTGGATAGTCATCGTTCTCATCATAAAGGCGGGATAAGGCATCTGCTAAATAGTTCCATTTTCCTGGTCTGTACACTATTTCAGTATCATACTTTCCGATAAACCCTCGCCATGGTAACCTTTTTTGGTGGGTGTTCTGCTTGTTTTGAGGTACGTCAGAGGTAGGTGATCTGTGATAATAGTAAACTTGCTTCCTGCAAGTATGTGATGAAATGCAGGCAGTGCATCGACTATTGCGAGGGCTTCCTTCTCGGTTGTGCCATAATTCATTTGGGCATTAGAGAATTTCCGGCTATGAAGCGAAGCAGGTCTGGCATTTTCTGGTGTTTCTCCTTGTCCTACCCATGCTCCCACTCCTGTGTTGGATGCATCTGTTATCAACCATTTTGGAAGTGACGAATCATATTGTAGTGGTTTCATAACCTCGTATTTTGAAACAAGTCGCTTAACATTATCCATGGCTTGGTCTTGGGTTGCGGTCCACACAAATTCTGCAACTCCCGTGAGTTCCGTTAGGGGTGATGTAATGGTTGCAATATGTGGCAAAAACTGGCTGATGTAGTTGACCGTTCCTAGAAATTCCTGTAACTGTTTCTTAGTCTGTGGCGTAGTCCATTCTTTGATCTTCTCTATCTTTTCTGGTGCTGGTGAGAGTCCTTCATCATTGATGACATCGCCCAACACTTCTATACATGTGGCGAAGAATTCTGATTTCTTCCTGCTTGCGTAGAATTGTGCCTCTTTTAGCTTATCGCAAATCAGATATATGTGTTTCAAATGTTCAGACTCTGTATTGGAAAAAATGAGTATATCATCAATATATACGCACCTGAATCGTCCTAGGTAGTCGGGGAATAGATCAGACATTATGCGCATGAATGTTCCTGGAGCATTCATATCTCCCTGAAGCATTACTTTGCTAACGAAACATCCAAATGGTGTTTTAAAAGCGTTTTTGCTCCCATCCTCTGGTTCCACTCTTGTTTGAAAGTAGGCATCGCTAAGATCGATTTTGCTGCGGTATCTTGCTCTGGCTAGCGCATTCAGGATCATCTTTTGGTCTGGAATGGTTTCAACATCTTTGATTGTAATCTCATTCCTTGCTGTGAGATCTACTAATTGCCTCATTCTTTTCTTGTCCTTTTTTTCTTGCGCAAACATGGGTGCTGCCGATGAAACTGCTTGTCTCTTGATAATTCCGGCTTTCTCCTTTTCTCTTAGCCATATGCTCATGTCGGTTGCCTATTTTTCTTGTATTGAGTAAGTGTGTAATGAGCTTTGCTCTTTCCCGGGTTGCAGATCTATCTTATGATTGATCTTTCTTAGGGGTGGTAAGTCTTCCGGTATTTCGTCGGGAAATACTTCCGGGTGTTGGCTCATTACATCTTCTGTGCTGATCACTGCTGCTCGGATCATACTACTAGTAGGTGTGCAAATATTTCGAACATTCTGTTTGGTAAACAGGATTGCTAATTTGCCACATTCGATATGAGTTTGGTGTTGTTCTAGGAAAGGCATTCCTATTAGTGCATCGTATTTCGCCAGGTTTCCGACTAACATCCTAGTTCCTGCTGCACTCAGCTTTCCTGCTGATATGTTGACAGAACATTCTTTATGACCTTCGGATCGTGATCCTTTCATAGCTTGGTGTATTCTGATTGGTGTTTTCAATTCCTGACAAGGAATTCCGTGCGTTGTCACAAAGGTAGCGCTAATTAAGTTTGCTCCTATTGATCCGGTATCAAACAGGACTCTGGCTTCTTTGCTATTGATGTGCATCGTTCCTTCAAGAGCGTCATGGGGCTTGATGTTTGTTGGTCTAGCGGCCATCGCGATAATGTCTTCCTCTTCTTCCTCTATTTCTATACCATTGATAAACACCTCTTCTGCTAGTTGTTCTTGTTCCATTCTATTGGAAGTAACTTCTGTCTTCACCTTAGCCTTGCCCTTGCCTTTGCTCTTCTCATCTATGCTAGGACAGTCTCTTGCTAGATGTCCTTTACCTCCGCAGGTATAGCAAAGACCCTTTTCTTTTCCTTCCTTAGGTTTGGAGTGGGGCTTGTTGCTAGCTTTTCGATTGTCCTTCCAATCTTCTTGTTTGGAATTGAATTCTTGCGCTGGTTTTTTGCACCTATCTTTCCCATAAGCACCAGTGCTTTTTAGGGTAGCATCTATACTCTCCGCATTTTGGATAGCTTACATAACAGTTTCAGTTTCAGCATGCTGTAGTTCCGCTTCTTGCGGTAGTCTAGGGTGCATGCTCTTGAAGAACTGTTGAATGAAAGCATAGTCGCTTTTGGTATTTGCAGGTAGGCGTGATCGGAACATTAGCATGTCGGTTGCTATGGTTGATATTCGCTGTATCTTGCCATTATGCACTTGCCTAATTTCATGGAACTTGCGATAAGTATCATCTTTTTGTTTTGGACACTGGAATCTTTCTCGTAGGAATCCAACAAGGTCATCTCTGGTCATGTCTTCACCGAAATGTTCGCCTGCTTGGAAGGCTGCTTCTTGAACTTGTCCTTCAGTATAGAGGATCCAGTAGTTTCATCCTCCAGCCTCGCTAGTCCGTAGTCCATTAATCCGTAGGTATAACTGTACTGAATTATACCATCTATCGAACGCTTCCCGTTAGCGGTCATCTCCTTCACCAGGAAACTTACTGGGTGATGGTACTTTGATGCTGAGTTTGGCTCTAACAGCTGGGTTAGGCCTAGGTGTCGGTGGTCTAGGGACTTTTGGTGCTGGGGCTCCGGACCCTGAGGGTCCTGCTTGTGAAGCCATATCGTCTGATCTTTGATCGCTATCTGAGCTATCTGGATCGTTACTCGGTGGTGCTTGGGGTACTTGTGTGCCTGTAGGCTTTCGTGGGGATTCTGGGTACCCTCCGGGCGTAGTGTTCGGCGGTCCCAGTGGTTGTTGTGATGTTTCTCCTGCTGATTGTTCCGTAGCGTCTCTGGCTAACTGCCTAGCGGCTGCTTCGCTTGCTGCCTGCTCCAATACTGGAGCCTTCGTGAACCGTCTTTTTGAATTCCTGGTGTGCTGTTGAGAACCTTTCTCAGGGGCATTGCCCTTACTTGGTCCTGGAACGCCTTCTATCTTGTTAACTTGCTGAAGTTAAAAATAATCTAACCGCCTCTCGGGCGATGCGGTAATCGTAGGTTTTTAACGGGCTTTGTTCTGTACCAAGGTGGTAGCTAGCGAATCAGAGTCCCGAGGCTTTAGCCGAGGTTGTTGAATAGACTTCTTCCTGTATTGCAAGTACTGAAGTCTCCGAGATGTTTGGTAGGTCACAAACTAAAGATTTTTGAAGCGAGCTGAAGAGAGTAACTGTTCAACCAAGTATATTGAAAACTCTGTCTGCCGAAGTCTGCTCCTTCTAACGAGAAGAATAGCAGTTTCTTAAATACACTTCCTAGGCTACCGAGAGCCTTGTTCTCATAACATAATAGACTCCAAAATGGTAGCCTTGAAACCAAACATAAAACATATAGAGTATCAAACCGATACTCGAAACCAAACATAAAACATATAGAGTATCAAACCCTATACTATCAGGCTAGAGGCGCACCTCGTTTCCTGAAACAAATTCAAAACTCAAACAATATCACCTGATACATGAAAATCCTAAACCAGTAACCAGTACCGGTTACAGGTTATGTCCTGCCGCCATTCTTGAGCCCTTTGTTGGCAAGTATGCCTTTTTGCTCGATCTCTTGACCGTAATTTGGGGTTCCTTTCCACCCCTTGGAGGTTCCAAATCGAAATCTTTCTCTCCATCCGCGTCTTCTCCTTCATTGCCTACCCTCGCTACTAGTGACACCAAGAAATTTTCTTCTTTCAAAATTTTCTGTTCACGATGTGTAGCTCCCTTCTCAGGACGGTACTCTGGCCGTCTGCTTAATGCATCAGGCTTTCCGCCCTCTGTGCCTGGTCGGTACTAAATGCGAAAATGGTATTCTACTAACTTCTGAGCTCATCGCATTTCACGGCCACTCCAGACTTTTTAGGTGAGAAAGTATTGTAGGTTCTGATGGTCAGTAAAGACTGTGATTGGTTTCTCCATTCCAATCAGGTAGTGTCTCCATTCCTTAAACGCTTCCAGGATCGCGAAAAGTCCTTTATCATGAATTTCACAATTGCCCTCTGCCAAGTTTAATTTTCTGGAATGGAAAGCTACTGGATGTAATCTTTTCTCAAAGTATTGAGAACGGACGCAGCAGAGTGCAAAATCGCTAGCGTCCGTTTCTACCACCGTTTCTCTTTCTGGGAAAAAGTGGTGCAGTATGGGGGCTGTGGTGAATCGGTACTTTAGCGCTTCAAAAGCAGTGTCTTGTTCGATCCCCCATTTAAAATTCTTACAATTTCCTTGTAGTGTCTCAGTTATTAGCTTGCCAATAGCGGAGAAGTTTTTAATAAATCGTCAGTAGAAGTTAGCAAACCCCATAAAGACTTGTACTTCTCTAACGGACTTAGGCGCTTTCCAGACCATTACGGATTCCACCTTTCCGGTGCTCATAGACACCCTATCGACCGCCACCATATAATCGAGGAATTCCACTGCCGTGGCATGGAAAGTTGATTTCTTTAATGACACCACCAATTGAAAGTCCGACAGATTTTGTAAAACTCTTTTCACAGCCACAATATGTTCCTTCTCATTTTTTGAATAGATGAGTATATCATCAAGGTAACATACGACTCCAATGTCAAGGTATTCATGGAGAACTTGGTTCATCAAGTCTTGGAAAGTTGCCGGAGGGTAGACCAATCCAAAAGGCATAACCTTATATTCGTAATGTCTGTATCTTGTACGGAACGCCGTTTTCCATTCGTCTCCTTACTTTATCCTAATCAGGTGGCAACCGTCTTTAAGGTCTAACTTGGTGAAGATCTTTGCCATGGCTACTCTATCTCCGAGTTGGGACATTCGTGGAAGGGGATGTTTGTTGAGGATCGAAATCTTGTTTAGATTTCTGTAATCCACAACTAGGCATAGTCTGCCATCAGGCTTAGGTGCGAATAATATAGGTGCTCCTGCTGGCAATTGGCTCCGTCTGATTTTTCCTTGATTGATCATCGTCTCCAAGTATTCGCGTACAGCCTTAGGAAGTTTTTCGGAGAGCGGGTATATGGGCCCCCAGGCGGGAGTTGAACCAGGAAACAACTTCATTTCGTGATCGAATGTCCATCTTGGGGCTAGTTTTTCTGCCGTCTGGGCTTCAAACAAATGTTTATAATGCCAGTATTCTTTTGGTGAGGATTCAAGTTACACCGTATTCTGGATGGTTCCGATTCTTCCGATTCAGCATGCGTTTGGGTCCCAAGCGACGGATTCATCGCATTCGAACATATCCGCTATTGCTTCATCTTCTTCCACACAGTTTTCACAACATTTTGCGGAGAATGTCCAATTTTCTGCATCTTCTATGTGAGACACTGGATGTTCACAATGCCACCAACCGAAAGGAATTATCATTCTATAGTGACCTGCTGTAGCCACTTCGCACGACACTTCTGAGATGTGTCGATTTTTTCCAATTTCCAATTTTATAGGGAGAGTGTAACACTTTCCCTCCAGAGGCTGCTGACGACCCGTCAAAGCCTAAGATATCAACTGCATTACTGCATTTCACTGTAGGAACACCAACGTCTTCAACTAGGTCCTGGTTGATAAGGAACACGTTGGATCCCGTGTCTAACAAGACTTTAACTTTATATCGCTTATCGTGTATATGGAGGTAAGCGATCCCCTCCGGGCAGTTGTGTCATTTTGGTTTTGGAGCTTCTAACTCCATGCACTTAGCGCAGATAAGAGTTTCTTGGTTCTTTCGTTTATGCATCGTGGGTATTGGGTGTAGGTAACAAGATGTTTGTTACTACGCCCACGTAGTTTCGACCATTGAGGTCTCCGCAGACAAACTAGTAACTTTTTTCGCTCTAACAATCTGGGTCTACATACTAAAGAGGCGTTTCACCGATACGCTATTGTGCACGACCAGTCTTTAGGCTGGATGCGTTCTCCCCACACGCCAGACCTAGGCTCATAGCAGATTTTTGGGCTGTTATTAGCCTTTTTACTCCCCTGGTGTAGGGTTCCCGCTTTCACCGAGTCCTTTCCCTGAGGACCTCAGTTATCCGTCCAGCTTCTTCAGAGGGGCCTTGTGCACCAAAGTGGTACATGCCTATCCCACACTCTGGACAGAAGGCAAGATTGTGTGTACATATAATACGACTCAGACTCGCGAGGTAGGTAGAACGGCCCACGTAGGTTGTCCTCCTGTCGTCTATTCTTATCAGGTAGATCTTGCATTGCTATGTCCCAACTTCTTCGGTATAGTGACTTGCTTGCACACGCGTAGCAGGTAACCACCAGGTGACTCGAGGAACTTCGTACCGTTGGCTCCCGGGCCATGTGGGCATTTTAACTATCCTCTCTTTCGATCCAGACTCTGCATATATTGTTTCTTGTTTTTGAGCTCATAAGTCCCTCGTGGGGTTCCTTCACTTAGAGTCTACTTGCATTGATCCTAAAAGGAGAGAGTTGCTTCACGCCGCCTTTATCATTTTGAGTTTCCACTCCCGAAGTTGCGCATGGAATACCCGATCCCCGTCGTGGTTGGTACTCAATACACCCCAGCCACAAGGGATTCCCATTTTGATTCCAGCTCCATTCTGGACACTGAATACCCAAACGCCATCGCCGTTGGTGCCACTGAACTGACCTAGGTCAGTTCTTCGTCGCCTGCCAGTTCCCAGATTTTATTCCCTAGGGCTGGGTGCTGAACAGTTGCGACTTTGTGAGCTCATTCAGGCTTTACAAGAGCCGATCTTGCTCGTCGAATTCCCATTTTTATCGGTCTTGAGCTGACCATTGCCGCCGATAGATGGACGTCTCCTCAACACGTCTGATAGGTCTGGTTTTTCTTCCTACAATGTGTGCAATCTCCTTCCTTCCTTTGAGTGTCTATCATACTCTGCGGGATACCGGTATGGGCCTGGGTGAAGTTTGTGAGAGTGATCTTTGTTGCCCCTCCCAACCTTTTCTTGGGCTTCTCTGGTTCATCGTCCCTTTTCCATTTTTTTGGTGGGGCTCCACCTCGCTTAATATAAGGTTTTGTATCCCTTTGCCGCTTTTGTTTAGAGTCCCGTAGGTCTTCTCTTTTGACCTCTTGGACTATTTTGGGTTTCGACAGTTGGTCTCGCCCAATTTCCTTTCTGGCTAGCAGTCCTTCTTCTGACCTCCCGCATAGCCTTAGTGCCTCTGCCCATTCTTGATCCGTCATATATTGCAGGGCCGACAACATGCGGAGAATTTGTTCTTGAAGTTTGTCTTCGACTTCCTGTCTCCAGAACTCCGCGGTCATGCCAGGACGAATATTATGGTTGTGCATGACTGTCCGATAGCATTCAATGCTGCCGTCGTACGTGATCAGTTTCATTGCTCCTAGAGCTAGTCTTTCGGCTTCTACCGGGGCGAATCGCTTGATCATATCATGTTCAAAGCGAGTCCATATCACCAGCTCTGGCTGCTGGGTTTCCGCATGAAGTCCGTCCATAGCCTTCCGGTACTATATGGTATAAGGAAGGACTGTGTCTCCTTTCGTACAGCTGAGCGCATATATGATACATTCCCGGGCGTCATCCGCAATTTGCGGGTTTCTTTCGCAATAGTCTGTACATTGCAAAATCCCCACATATATATCTTGTGCAGGTTTTTCTTCAAAGAATGGGAGTGGCTCTGATAGTCGCTTAATATTTAGCGCCATCCCATTGGGAAGTCTTTCTGCCATGCGAGACTGTTCTGGTGTTTGTCCTTGCGTGCCTAGGCTAGGACCTCCTCTCCTCCTTCCTCTTTCATCCTCATCATCATCATTGTCGTCGTCACTAGGATCTCCTGCGTTACCTCCCTGGGCACCTGAGGGGAATGCAGCAGCGGTTTCTCGGCCTCTGCCCTTGTCCCTGCTTGCAGGTAGCGCATAGTACTCCCCGTCATCAGTTTCTTGTACTATGGTCAAGGGTGCCGGTCCTGCAGCTTCGGGACTTATTGCCCCGGCTAGTATCATATTTATGGCTGCTGTTAACCCCTTTAGGGTTTGGTTTGTCGTGATATTCTGCAGTTGTTGCTGGTCTTGAGACCAGCAAATCTCCGCTTGGCATGTAGTCTGATCTGTGTGTATTTGTCCTAGAGTAGGGTTGACCTCTCTTTCGCGAGTGACACTCTGGGCATGGAATTTGACGAATTCCACTCTTAGACTGAAGACCATTTGTTCCAGAGTCTGGTCTCGGGCTAATGCCGCTTGGCTTTCTTCCCCGATGGTTCCACATAACCTTGTGGTTACCTCTTCATATTCCTGTTGATGCCGTTCCTGAGAGTCAATTTTCTTTGCGACTTCTCGCAACATCTCTTCTTGTATCCCCTTGACTTCGCTTTCCATGCCTGCCTGCTGCATCAACACCATTGCAATATAGTTATCCTGGACATCTTGTCCGTCGGTGATTTGCTGTTGAACCTTAATTAATTTGAAGGTATTGGGTAGCTCCCTTCAAATGTTTGAAGGTATTGGGTAGCTCCCTTCAAATGTTTGAAGGCGATGTTGGCTTGGTCGAATGAGGTATCTATGTCTTGCCTTATTTGACCCAACGATATCCCAAGAGGCGCAGACAGTCTGGCTAAATTTGCAGCGTGTTCTCCTGGTCTTGGTGTGGGGGCCCTTGATATTCTAGGAGTGCTTGCGAAACCAGAGGATCGCAGAGAAGGTAAATTTCCATTTCGGAATGTAGGTTCAGGAGGTGTTGAAGGGAAAGAACTATGAATAGCAGAATCATCCGTCAATTCCGTAGTGTCGGGTCGGGTATCTATAGGTTCACCCGGCGTTATTCTCTTCCTCGGGTCCTGCGGTATCTCAGCCATTGTGATACTTTCCAGGTATGCTAATTGCTCTAATAGCCCTGGATGAGTGATTACTGGTACTTCGTACCAGAGTTCTCGATATCCTCTCCAAGGTTTAAGGAATCGTATGTAAGGTATCTAATACTTGCGATACTCTAAAGGTGTTGGTATGAAACGGTTCGGTTGATCTGATTCTGAACTCAGAATTTGGATTTCCCTTTCATCGAGATTTAGGATGTACTTATAGTACATATAAGGATTTCTTAGGCCTAGGCCGAGGGGATGTCTGATCCTCGGATGACTGTGCCAGGGTTTTCATTTTTCTTCTCTTCTGTATTTAAAGAGCACTGGGTGCTCCCTGCGACGAAACTTTCCGACTCGCTTGAATTCCACTCAAAGTCTGAACCGTGCCAGGTACGATATATGCTATTGAATTGATCCCTTGTTGGGATCCCGAAAGGTACTGGGAACCACGAGGGTTCTTGCGTATATTGTTCTTCGATTTCAAATAGCTCGCTATCGAAGACGTCTTCGAAGATCTGAATATAGATAGGATAGTGAGGTGCTTCGAAAACGTACTCGAACTCTGAGGTGAGCATGGAGTTTGAAGTGAACTCGTAGTTCATATAGTGAGCCTTGGTAATAGGAGAACTATCAACATACTGTTAGGCGGACGCCAAACTAAAGTATATAACTGATGAGCGTAGGCCCGAAAACTTTGATTGGAGAATCTGTCGAGGAAGATTCATCTCGACGAAGTAACGTAAAGTAAAGATTTAAAGTGTGAAACAATATTATATTGATAAGATCTCTTCTCCGTTGCTTGATGATGTCTGTAAAGCTCGGGAGGCACTTCAATATTTATATCCCGCATTTGAATATTCGCGGACTACTTCTAACTACTATGCCTCTGAGGTACCACCCTGGTTTTAATACGCAAACGTGCAGAATCTTATAAGTGCGAACACTGCTTGACCCTGAAACTTATCACACCATTTTGCGGACTCGGACTAGTATTCCTCTACTCAGATGACTGCGCTGTTTGTTATACCAAACAGGCGCCTCCAACTTAGATGTCCGCATAGACTTTTATATGACTTTTAGTCTTGCTGACTATCGTTCGAGTCGTCTCTTCGGTCATGAAGTGATCAGGTTCATGCCGCGCTACCTAGCGCCAATCGCAAGTCCGAGCCCGACGTGTCAGCATCTTAAGGGTCACTGGCTTATCTAGGTCTTCCATTCTGAGCATGCTTCCCCTTGGTCCGCCGGCCTCCGTAGACAAGTCCTATGACTAGGACCAACCAACCTACAGCTGATCTGAGAAGGGTATGGGTGGATTCGGTATAACACTAATAGCTTTCACCACTGGGATATCCTCCTAGAGTATTTCTCCGAAAACGTCCCGTCACTTCCGGGCCATAGTTTAGGAATCCTAACATGGAAGTCTACTATCTCAATGCGCCTCCCACGGATTTGCTTCGTTCCACTTCCCAGATGTTGCCAAAGGTCCCCTCCCGTATACCCCGTAAACAGCATGCGGTCAGACGTATGGCGGCGACGTATATGGTGTTGTGCAGTGGGCTTCATTGATGTGACATATTAGTTATGGGACACAACTTTCAAAATCTCGCTTAATGACGTGCAGGCCTCATACAGGGGCCGGAGGGGGGTGTTGGCTCCGGTATATTGCGGGTCTGTGCGCAGTTCCCCTACCGTGGGTCTGTGCACATGTCTCGGATTTCCATATGCCTAACAAAATCAAATAAGACCTCATAACGAACATCTTCGTTATGGTGAAACATCTCTTTCCACGACCTGCCACAAACATCTCCTACCACTACCTGCCACGAATGTCTCCTTCCCCTACCTGCCACAAACGTCTCCTTCCACTATCTGCCACGCAATCGTGACAATAGCTCCCCTCTCCCTACGGCCTAAGTCCCATTAGGTCATCTGGAACTCGTCCTCCTCTCCGGTTACTGCCATCTTCAGGATATTACCTCTTATCCGACGCATCCAACTCTTACTCCCTTTTTGAAGGTTTTCCAACCTTCGGATCCTCGCATCCCTCCTCTTTAGATGGGATTCTGTCTTCCTGACTTTGTATTCCGCCCAACTTGCCCTGACCTGTTGAGCCACCACCTCTCTTGCCAGCTGCACATTGTTTTTCTCCCATTCACTTGCCTTCTGCTCCCACATCGAAGCCTCGCCTTTGTAGAGTCCCATCTCTACTTCTGCCCTCATTTTTTGTTGACTGATTGGGATCAGCTCCCGCTGCAGACTTTCCACCGTATCCTCTAGTGTTGCTGATGAGATCGGCAATGGTGCTGAGTCCTTTTCCCAGCTGACTCTCTTGGATTTTTTGACCCCCTCACAGCAGATTTAGTCCCTGAAATCTTGTTCTTGTCACCCTGCGGAGGTGATACTGGCGGTGTCCCGTCTCTTTTCCCGGGAAAGCAATGGATTCCCGTCTTCTCAGTGTAGTGGGTAGGGCATCCATCGTCGTAGCACCGTGTCCAGGACCGACACTTGCATGCTTTTCCTTCTTCCCTCTTCTTTGTTTTCTTGATCGGTAGGTCCATGAGTTGGACCCAATCCTCGTCATTGACTTCTTCCTTGATCCAAACCGCATCTTCCATCGCGCAGAAGTCTGTGCTGGTCGGGGTAGCTTTCGTGGAATTGCCGGACGGCATCTTGACCGTTGGTAAAGTCGGTAGCTAGATACAACTCTTGATCGTGTTCTTCCTAGTAGCCGGTGCACTTGGCATGGTACTGGAGTTTGTTGCAGTCTAGTCTTGAGTCGATGACTTTCTAAAATTCGTATTCATCTTCACTCTCGATCACGATGGGCGGCGGAGGAAGTTTCTTTTGTGATGTGAAGGCGTTATCTTGGTAGGATTCAAGGAGACTGATATGGAATGTAGGATGAGTGTTGTTCATCCAGCATGAGAGGTCGAGTTTATATGCTCTTAGTCCGACGGGTTCGATGATTGGGAATGGTGGCAATTTCTTTTAGTCCAGTTTTCTTGACGGTCAGGTGGTCCGTATATTCCTTGGTATCAACCACAGCTTGTCATTGACTTGGAGGTTGGGATCGGGTTTTTGGTGTCGATCCGGGTATTCCTGCAGTTTTTCTTGCGTGAGCCATATTTTCTTCACGCAATATGTCCTGCAATTGTTGCATGTTTTTTGTTTCGATTGATTGTGCTGGTATGTTGTATTTTGCCGGTTCATATATTGGATTATATCCAAACTTCGCAAAGAAGGGTGTCCTTTTGGTGGTTTCTTGTTTTCTGTTGTTGTATGCAAACTCGGCAGTTGCTAGCATATTGGCCCTGTCATCCTGCTGATAATTGGTGTATGCGCGTAGATATTGTTCCAATATAGTGTTCGTCCATTCTGTCTGTCTGTCTGTCGCTGGATGGAATGCGGTGCTGAGTTTTCTTTTGATGTGGCATTGTCTTGTGATCTCTTTCCAGGCACCTGGTGTAAACAGTAATCCTCTGTTTGATACGATATCCTGCGGGAGTCCGCGGATTCTGAACAACTGATGTCTGAAGCGGTGAAAGAATTGTTGTGTGTCCATGTCCGTTCTGGCGAGTATAAACTGGGCAATTTTTATGAGATGATCAAGGATGACCCATATTGCGTCATAGCCTTTGGATTCCGAAAGTCCAGTTATAAAATCCATGGCCATAGATTGCCATAGTCTTCCAGGAGGTTTGATAAGTTTTAGCAATCAGTATGGCCCGTGATGCACCTCCTTCGTCCTCTGGCATATCTCGCAGTTCTTAATATATCTCTTGACGTCCTCTCTTATCGTCGGCCAGTAGTATGATCTCCGGATCAGTTCCGTAGTTTTGGCCGTTCCGCCATATCCCTCTTGTGGTATGTCATGGTTTCTCCTTATCATTTCTGTGCGGAGAGGTTCGTCGTCCGCGATCCTTATCTTGCTGTCGTACCAAACGTATCCCTCTTTTTTTCGCATAGCCTGCATGCTATCCCCTTCATTTCCTTTTTGCTTTTTGTTTAAAGCTTTCCTGATTGCTTGTATTTCGGTATCCTTCTCCCTTGTGTTTGGTATCCATTCTTTGTGCTCATCATTGGATAATATTGCTGTTTCCATCTCGTTGATGGATTCGTTACTTCCGCTTTCTTTCTCGTCCCTGAAGTATCTTTCCTTTGGTAAGAAAATCCTTTTTCTCTTTTGGATCCTGTCATCTTCTCTGCTCGGTAGGTCTTCTTGTCTCCTAGTAAGGGCGTCGAGTTGTCCTCCTTCCTTTCCAGGTCGGTACTCAATCTTGATGTGATATTGCGATAGGGTTTCACTCCATCTTGTTTGTTGTGGATTGAGTTCTTTGGTGGTGGTAAAGCCCAGGAGGGTTTTGTGGTCAGTTACCACCTTAATATCGTGTTCGTTTCCCAGTGGGTATTTTCTCCTCGCCTTAAGTGCCACAACTATAGCCAATAGTTCTTTGTCGTGGATGTCGTAGTTGCATTCATCTTTGGTCATTGTCTTCGATCGCAATGCCACTGGGCGCTATTGTTTGTCGTTGCTTAACTGCGACAAAATCCGCGAGCAGATGTAATTCGACGCCTCTGTTTGGCTCATGATTGGCAATTTCGGATTGCAGTATCCCAGTATCGGTTCCGTGGTGAGTTTTTTCCTCAATTTGTCGAATGCTGTCTGTTGCTTGTCCGTCTAGTTCCATTTGGTATCCTGTTTCGTTGTCTCGTATAGTGGTTTCTCCACTCTGCTGAATCATTGGATGAATCAGTGATAAAAGTTGCAAAAGACCAAGAAGCTTGGTACTCCTTTTACATTCTTTGGTGGTTTCCATTCGTCGATTGCTGCTGTCTTGACCGTGTCAGTTCGTATTCCATCTGGATTGATGACAAACCCCCGATATTCGGTTTCCATTTGATGGTATTCGCGTTTCGCTTGCTTTAGTTTGATCTTTGCTTCCCTCAGGCCCTCCATGATGTTTTGGATGTCCTTACAGTATTGTTCCATCCTTTTTGAATATATGACGATATGGTCTATGTAGTCGATACAACATAGATCCAAAAACCTGCTGAGTTTGGTGTTAATCAATCTTTGGAACGTTGGCGGTGCATTGGACAGTCCAAACGGCATTACCAGGTATTCGTATAGCCCGTATCGTGTTCGAAATGCCATTTTCCCTTCGTCCCCTGTGATTATTTTGATATTGTGGTAGGCATCCTTGATGACTAGTTTCGTATAGTATTGGGCCTTCGGCAATCTATTCAATGCTTCGTCGATCAGTGGTAGTGGATATCAGTCCTCCTTGGTGACTGCATTCAGTCCTCGAAAATCCACGCATAGTCTGAGCTTTCCGTCTTTTTTCTTGTCGAATAATATTCGCGCTCCTGCTGCTGATGAGGATGGCCATATCCATCCTCTCTCCAGGTTCTGCTGGAGATAATCTCATAGTGCCTGCAACGCTTTATCTCCCAAGGAGTAAAGTTTCATGAATGGTGCTCTGCCCACTAGGTCGATCCTGTGGTCTTCTTCTCCGTGTTCTGGCAAGTCCGTCCTTTCTCCTTCTTTGAACATCTCTAACAAGTCATGGTATTCGGTTGGCACCTGCTGTCTTAGAGTGGCTTTCTTTTTAGTTGCTTCTTATCATACCGCTAACCTGGTACTGATCGTCGAGGTTTCCGCAATTGTCATTCCTTCTTCTTCTTGACCCCGTTTGAGAACACCAGTTTGTTCTCCCTTCAAATATAACTTTCCGCAGGTCTTCGCTGATATAAAGTCAATATCAACGCTTCGTTCTTCTGGTTCTTCGAGGGTCTTTTTTCCGCTGCTTCCAAATCCAGGATCTTGTTTTTCTGTTCTGTCGAGGCCGTCTACTGCTCGTAGTCCTCTATTGTCGATCTTTTCGACAATCAACTGTGCGATCCGATCTCCTTTCTTGACTTTGTAGTCTTGTTCTTTCAGATTCATCAAGAGAACCTTGATTTCTCAGCGATAGTCTGCATCTATCACCCACGCACCTGTGGTTAGGCCATGCAGGGTAGCTAATCCACTTCGTGGGGCAATTCCTCCATAAGGGCTATCTGGTAGTCCGATCATTATTCTTGTCTTTATCATCGCTTGCCCTTTCGCCGGGTTGATTTCCTCTTAGATGCTGTACAGGTCGTGTCCAGCCGCTCCCTTCGACCCTTTGGTTAGTATCTTTGCTTCGGGATCCAATTACTGGATCCCAATATTCTCTTTTTTCGCTTTTTGTCTCCGTGATCTGACTGTATTTGTTTTCCAATCTGGCCAGTCCGGTTGGGACTGCCTTGATTTTTGGTGATTCGTTTAGGCATACTTGGGTACACCTTTCACTTCCGAAGTCCATATGTCTTTTTTCCCAATCGATATTAGGTTTGTGTTTCCTTAGCTATGAGATCCCCAGGATAGCAATATCTTTGACTATATTTGCTACCTGGAATATTATCATTTCTTGATGAGATCCTGTTTCCATGGCTACTTCAGCCAAGTGGGTAATGGGGCCCGCCTTGCTCTTTTCCCCATTAACAACATAGATGTTCATTTGTTGGTCGATTTTTGTGAGCGGTATCCGCTAGGTATTGCAGAATTTTCTGTCAATAAAGGCCTCCGTTGCTCCAGAATCGATCATCGCATTGGTTACGGAAATCCAGTTTTTTTTGAGTATTTTGATTTTCATCATCAGCTGATCCAATTCATCATCGTTGTTATCCGCTGTGTTGATTTGTACCTTGTAGTCCATTCCCGTCGATATTCGTATAGTCCTGGTGGGTTTTTCGTGCTAGTCGTCGCTCTGACCACTTGTTACTGGGGACTGTCGTCGTTTAAAGCCTGCTCCATTTCTTACGGTTCCCGGTCCCCCAGTTCTCGAATCTTGGCATTCTTGTCTGTGCATTCGACTGCTGGATGCTCTGCCTTTCCGCAGCGGAAGCACAAATTGCTGTCCCGGGGCTTCTGAAACTCTTCCGGTATTATCCTTGGAAGGTTTCGCCATATTGGTCTCCAGGCTTGTCTAAACCTTTGTCCTGGTCTCGGGAATCATTGGGTTGTTCCTCTTATTATGTCAAGGTCCATTGCCTCCCCTTCCTCATTGGTCGTTAGGGTGCTCAGTAATCTATTCTGTTGTCGGGCCGTTCTCTCTTGGTTGCTTTGTCCTTGGTTCCTCCTATTCTCGAGCTCCGCGAACCACTGGGCCAGTTCTTCGCTCATGTTGAATACTTGGTCCGAGTTGGTCCATGCTTTGTGCAGCTCTTTGTGGACCCCCCTTAAGAGTTGTCATCGTAGTATATGCATATCGTATTCGGCATCTGGGGCTAACAGTTTGATATTGTACTAGAATTCGATGGCTGTATTCTTTCCTAGAACCATTTCTTCGATCTGGTTCCTTGCTGCTTGTGGTTTGTCTTTGTCCTCGAACTGAGCTCCCAAGTCTCTTTCGAAGTCTTCCCATTTATGCCATTCTTTAGGAGTGGTCCCTTCCACGATCGGAGTGATCCACTTCTCTGCCATACACCTGAGTAGAGCTTTCGCGAATCTGACCTTCTTGTCGTCGTGTTCTCTCTTGTCCATTCTTTGGCTTCGTAGTACAGTTTAAGCTGTACCAGGAACCCTCTGACTCTGGTTGGTTCTCCATCGAAGATGTCGGGGTTCCTTAATTTGAGTCCTTTCGACGTTCGTAGAGGTCTGAGTCCTGCTACCATGTATTCCAGTTGTTCTCCCGTCATGCTCAGCACATTCAATAGTGCTGGTGGGGCCGGGGTCGTCTCCGTCCCTTCTCCTGTCTGTTCTGCCTCCGTGTTGCTGTTGGGTGTCGCTTTTGAGACGCAACCAAATGTTAGGTATCCTACCTATTCTCTGATGTCAATATATATCCTGCGACAGGCAACAGCTTTCTGTTAGTTTCTTTGTAATAGTGCAATACTTCTCTTCCTCAGTGCGTCGTTACTTCGTTCCTTCTTCCTACCAAGACCTTGCTTATTATTCTTACACTGTTGTCTACGTTCCTCTGTTGAACGCTAATAATCAAGTTGTATCGTAGTAGAACTTGGGAAGTGGTAGAATAGAATCTATTCTTAATAGTATAGGTAAGAAAGTATAATAGGTGGTTGCGTGAAGAACTAACTACCAGGCTCTACTGGCCTCCTTTTATACTTGTTCCCTCAACCTGCTTATAAATCAAAACAACTATGAGTCATAACCGTGACTCATGAAAAACATCATATGACCGCATTATTGGTCATGTGCGTAAACCATCTGACCTCTTAATAGGTCATGTGCGTGAAAGTAAATCAAACTGCGCAGCCCCGGTGGCCGCATGTGCTGCCCCCATGACCTCTTAATCAGTCATGTGCGTGAAAGTAAATCAAACTGCACAGCCCCCTTAGCCTCGTGCACTGCCCCCATGACCTCTGAATAGGTCATGTGGGTGAAAGTAAATCCAATAAAATCTCGTGACGATTATCTTCGTCATGGTGAATCATCTCCTTCCACTACCTGCCACAAACGTCTCATTCCACTATCTGCCACACGACCGTGACCTTCAAGCCCTTGTGACTTACTCCTCAAGTCACGCGCCACAGATCACTCACAACTGTGAGTCCACTCAAAACATCATAAACTAGTCATATCACCAAAGTAGTGACATGCGCAAAACCCATGACCTCTGAATGAGGTCATGTGCAAAACATAACATATCATCAGAACTATATCATATGACTGAAGTGGTGATATGTGCGAAATCCATGACCTCTAATGAGGTCATGTACGAAACATAACATATCTATGACTCATAACTATAACTCATGTGAAAACCTCTTCCTCACTAACGTACATTTGTGACACTGACCGACATTCTGGTTCCTGGTACACTAAGCTTTGCTGCTGATATGTTGACTGAACATTCTTTAGGACCTTCAGATTGCGATTCTTTCGTTACTAGGTGTATCCTGATCGGTGTCTTCAACTCCTGACGTGGAATTCCGTACATGGCCACAAATGTAGTGCTAATCAGATTTGCTCCTATAGATCTGGTATCCAACAGGACTCTGGCTTCTTTGCCATTGATATGCATCAATCCTTCGAGAGTGTCATGAGGTTTGACATTTGTTGGTCTAGCGGCCATTGTGACAATGTCCAGTTCTTCTTCTTCTATTTCTATACTATTGATGACCACTTCTTTCACTAGTTGTTCATATTGAAATCTATTGGAGGTGACTTCTTGCTTCACCTTAGCTTTGCCCTTGCCATTGCCCTTATCATCTTTGCTGGAACAGTCTCTCGCTAGATCTCCTTTACCCCTGCAGGTATAGTAAAAACTGTTTTCCTTTCCTTCCTTAAGTTTGGTATGGGAGTTGTTGTTCATTTGTTGATTGTCCATACGGCCTTCTTGTTTGGAAATGAATTCCTTTACCGGTTTCTTGAACCTTTTTTTCCTATAAGTACCACTGCTTTTTAGGATAGCATCTATGCTTTCTGCATTTTGTATAACTTCCATTATAGTGTCTGTTTCAGCATACTGTAATTCCGCTACTTGTCGTAGCCTAGGGTACATACTCTTAAAGAACTGTTGAATGAAAGTAAAATCACTTATAGTATTTGCAGGTAGGCATGATCAGAACATTAGCAAATCAGTTGCTATGGTTAATATTCCGTGTATCTTGCCATTATACACTTGCGTGATTTCATGGAACTTGCAATAGGTGTCATCATTCAGTTTCGATGATTGAAATCTTTCTCGCAGGAATCCCACAAGGTCTTCTCTGGTCATGTCTTCCTCAAAATGCTCAGCTGCTTGGAAAGCTCCTTCTTGAGCTCCTCCTTCTGTATAGAGGATCCAATTGTTTCCTCCTCCTGCCTCGCTTGTTCATAGTCCATTTAGGCATAGATATAACTGGACTGAGTTTTACAATCTATCAAATGCTTCCAGTTTGAGGTGGTCTCCTTCATCTGTACACTTGCTTGCTGATGGTATCTTAATACAGAGTTTAGCCGTAACAACTGGGTTAGGTCTAGGAGTTGGTAGTCTTGGAACTCCTGGTACTGGTGCCTCAGGTCCCGCAAGGCCTGCTTCAGAAGCCAGGTCGTCTGATCCTTTATCACTATCCGCACTACTGGGATCGTTGCTTGGTAGTGCCGGATGCACCTATGTACCTGTAGGCTTTCTTGGGGATTCTGAGTACCCTCTAGGTGTAGTGCTTGGCGGTTCAAGTGGCTGTTGTGGTGACTCTTTTGCTGATTATTCCACAGCATCTTTGGCTAACCCCTGAGCAGCTGCATCACTTGCTGGCTACTCTCTTGCTGGGGTTTTCGTCAACTATCCTTTGAAATCCCTGGTGCACTGTAGGGAAACCTTCTCGGGGGCCTTGCCCTTTCTTGGTCCTGGAATGCCTTCTATCTTGATAGCTTGTAAAAGTTAAAAAAATGTAAGCGCCTCGCAAGAGATGTGGTAAATGTATAGTTAACAGGCCTTATTCTGTACCAAGGTGGTAACTGGTGAATTAAGGTCTGGAGGCTATAGCCGAAGTTGTTGAATAGGCTTCTTACTATATCGTAAGCACGGAAGTCTCTCAGAGGATTGGTGGATTTCAAACCAAAGATTCTTGAAGCGAACTAAAGAGAGTAGGTTAGGCATATGGAAATCCGAGTCATGTGCACAGACCCTCCATTTACCAGAGTGCCAACACCCCCCTTCGGCCTCCTTATGGGGCCCGCATGTCATTAGCGAGATTTCGAGAGTAGCGTCCCATAACCAAAATGTCACATCAATGAAGCCCACTTCATAACACCGTATATGTCGCTGCTGTCGGTCCGACCGCATGCTGTTCGCAGGATATATGGCAGTGGACCTCTGGCGACATCTTGGAAGAGGATTGGAAGATATCCGCCGCAGGTGCATTGAGATAGTAGGCTTCAAGTTTAGGCTTCCTAAACTATAGGCTAAACGTGACGGGACATTTTTGGCGAAATTCTCTAAGAGGAAATCCTAATAGCAGAGGCTATGAGGGGTATACCGAATCCACCCATACTCTTCTGAGATCAGCTGTAGGATGGTTGGTCCTAGCGACAGGACCCCTCTGTGGAGGCCGGCGGACCAAGGGTAAGCATGCTCCCAAAGGAAGACCTAGATAAGTCGGAGTCCCTTGGTACAGTAACACGTCTGGCTCAGATTTGCGATTGGCACTAGATGGCCCAGCATGAACTTGATCACTATGTGACCGAAGAGACTACTGGAACGATAGTCAATCAGACTAGAGCAATGTAATAGTCTATGCGGGTATCTAATTTGGAGGCGGCTGTTTACTATAACAAAGATCGCAGTTATCTCAACGGAGGAATACTATTCCAGGTCCGTGAAAGGGTGTGATAACTTTCTGCATTAAGCGGTGTTCACACTCATAAGATTCTAGACGTTTACATAGTAAAACCAGAGTCGTACTGTGGGGGAATAGTATTTAGAAGTAGTCCGCAAACACTCAGACGTGGGATATAAATATCCAAGTTCCTGCCACGCTTTACAGATATCATCAAGCAACGGAGAAGAGATCTTAGCAATATTAAATTGTTTACCAGATAAATCTTTACCTTACCTTTACCTTATCAAGACGAGCCTTCCTCGACAGATTCTCTGAACCAAGATTTTGCCCTACGTCCCTCAGTTATACTAGAGATCGGCATCTACCTACTAGTATATTGATAGTTCCCCTGTTACTAAGGCTCACTAGATGAACTACGAGTTCACTTCAAACTCGACCCTCACCTCATACTTTGCTTACATTTTCAAAGCATGTCACTGTCATATCTATATTCAGACGTTCAAAGAAGTCTTTGACAGCGAGTTATTCAAAATCAAAGAATAGTTTATCACAAAACGCTCCTGGTTCACAATACCTTTCGGGATCCCAACGAGGGATCAATTCAATTGCATATATAGTACCTGGTACGGTCTGGACTTTGAGTGGCATTCCACCAAGTCAGAAAACTTTGCAGAGTGGAGTCCCTAGTTCTCCGATAACTAGAAACCAGGCACAGTCATTCGAGGACCAGACATCCCCGTGGCCTGGGCCTAACATATCCTTATATGTACTACAAGTACATTTTAAACCTCGAGAAACAGGAAATTTAGATTCTGAGTCCAGAATCAGATCAACCGAACCCTTTCATACCTACTCCGTTAGACGATGTCAAATGTTGGATACCTTATATAAGATTCCGTAAACCATTTAAAGGATAACAAAAACTTTGGTAAGAAGTACCTGAAATTACGCATCCATGACTATTAGAGCAACTAGCCTACTGGGAAAGTATCACAATGGCTGCGATACCTCAAGGCCCGCGGAAGAGGATAATGGTGGCAGGACACATGAACACCCGTCCTGATATACTGGATAAAACCGATGATGCGGCATAGGAGTCCCTCCCTGTCAACACCTCATGAACCCGCATTCCGGAGAGGGAATATACCCTCTCACAGATCCCCTAGTGTTGCAAGCACACATCGGATATCACGATCCTGCATGCTAAAACCAGGCGGAGACCGCACTGCGAATCTAGCTAAGCTAGCCACTCGTTTGGAATTGACACGGGGTCGAATAAGGCAGGATATAGACACCTCGCTCGACCAAGGCAATATCGCCTTCAAACACCTAGAGAGAGCCTCCCAAGATCATATGTAAAAATTAATTAAGGTTCAACAGCAAATCGCAGAGAGACAAGATGTCCGCGATAAGGATATTGCAATCTTGATCATACAGTGGGCAGGCATCGAAACTGAAATCAAGGGGATACAAGAGGAGATGCTACAGGAAGTGGCAAGAAAAATAGACGCCCAGGATAGGCATCAACAGGAACATGAAGAGGTAACCGTGAAGTTACATGGAACATGCAGCGAAAAAAGCCAGGCCACATTAGCCCGAGATCAAACGTTGGAACCAATGGTTATCAATTTTATGGCCGAATTCCTAGAATTCCGAAATCAATGCACCTCGCAGAAAAGAGAAGTCAACCTTATCCTTGGACAAATACACCTAGATCAGACTACTCACCAAGTGGAGATTCGCAGCTTGCAAGACCAGCAACAGCAGCAAAATAAGGAGACCAATAATACCCTAAAAGTATTACTGACATCTATAAATAGGATATTGGACACTGCACCAAGTCCTGAAGCTGCAGGGCCCACAGCATTACCGGCCATCCAGGAAACCTATGACGAAGAATACTACGTCCCCCCTACAGGGAGAGATCAGGAGAAAGGCAAGGAAGCTGTGGATGCATCCCCCTCAGGTGCCCAAGGAGGTGACCCTGGAGATCCCGGTGATGATGATGACGATGAAGATGATGAGGGAGGAAGAAGGAGAGGAAGTCGTAGCCGGAGAAGGCAAGGACAGATACCAGAACAGTCTGGAATGGTAGAGATGCTTGCCAATGCATTGGCACTAAACATTAAGCAATCATCAGAGCCACCCCCATTCTTTGAAAATAAACACGCATAAGACATATATGTGTGGATTGTACAATGCATGGACAATTTCGAACCGACCCCAGGAATCTGGGACAATGTGTGGGCATCGGTTATATATGCACTCAGTCTTGGGAAAGGGGAAATAGTGCTTCCTTCTACCATTAAGTATAGGAAGGCTGTGGACGGGCTTCAAGGGGAAACCCAGCAACCGGTACTAGCAACGTGGACTCGTTTTGAACACAATATGATCAAGCGATGTGCCGTGGTGGAAGCCGAACACCTAGCACTTTGAGCTATGCAGCTAGTCGAGAACGATGTTAGTATTGAACGTTACGTAACAATCATGCATAACTATAACATGCGTGAACAGATGATGGGAGAGTCCTGGAGGCAGGAAGTCAAAGATAAACTTCCCAAACAAATTGTCCCCAGATTGTCGGCTCTACCACATACGACCGATCAAGAATCGGAAAAGGTACTAACCCTGTGCGTTCAGTCGGAAGAAGGTACTCCGGCCAAAGAAAAAATTGGGCGAGACACACTGCCCAAGCCCAAAGTAGTCCATGAGGTCAGAAGAGAAGACCGGCGGGATTCTAAACCAAAGCAATCACGGGAGAATAAACCTTTTGTTAAGGGAGGTGGAGTCCCACCACGGAAGCGGAAAAGAGATGATGAACCGGAGAAGCCAAGGAAAAGGTTGGGAGGTGCAACAAAAACTACTAACACAAACTTTGACTGGACCCATACCTGTATCCCGCAGAGTGTGATAGAGACGTGGAGGCAAGACAGAGATTGCACACCTTGTGGGAAGCAAGACTACACCTAACAAACAGCTTGGCCAGATGCCCATATATCAGCAGTAATGGGCAGCTCAGGACCATTAAAAATGGGAATTCGACGAGAAAGATCGGCTATCGTAAAGCCTGAATTAGCTCGCGAAGTCGCTTCCATCCTGCAACCAGCCTGAGTAAATAAGATCTGGGAACTGGTGGACGATGAAGAACGGAGCTAGGTCAGTTCATGGGCACCAACGGCAACGGTGTTTGGTTATTCAGTGTCCAGATGGAGCTGGAATCGAAATGGGAAACTGTTAGGCGGACGCCAAACTCAAGTATATAACGGAGGGACGTAGGCCCAAAATCTTTGATTGGAGAATCTGTCGAGGAAGGCTCTTCTCGATAAAATGGGTAAGGTAAAGGTTTAACGTGTAAAGCAATATTATATTGATAAGATCTCTTCTCCGTTGCTTGATGATGTCTGTAAAGCTCGGGAGGCACTTCGATATTTATATCCCGCGTCTGAGTGTTCGCGGACTACTTCTAACTACTATGCCTCCGAAGTACCACTCTGGTTTTAATACGCAAACGTCCAGAATCTTATAAGTGCGAACACCGTTTGACCCTGAAACTTATCACACCCTTTCGCGGACTCGGAATAGTATTCCTCCGTTGAGATGACTGCGCTATTTGTTATACCAAACAGCCGCCTCCAACTTAGATGTCCGCATAGACTTTTATATGATTTTAGTCTTGTTGACTATCGTCCAGTCGTCTCTTCGGTCATGAAGTGATCAGGTTCATGCCGGGCCACCTAGTGCCAATCGCAAGTCCGAGCCCGACGTGTCAGCGTCTTAAGGGTCTCCGACTTATCTAGGTCTTCCATTCTGAGCGTGCTTCCCCTTGGTCCGCCGGCCTCCGTAGAGGGGTCCTATTACTAGGACCAACCAACCTACAGCTGATCTCAGAAGGGTATGGGTGGATTCGGTATACCCCTAATAGCTTCCGCTACTGGGATAACCTCTTGGAGTATTTCGCCGAAAACGTCCCGTCACTTTCGGCCCATAGTTAGGAAGCCTAACTTTGAAGCCTACTATCTCAATGCGCCTCCGACGGATTTCCTCCGTTCCACTTCCCAGATGTCGCCAAAGGTCCCCTCTCATATATCCTGCGAACAGCATGCGGTCGGACGGACGGCGGCGACGTATATGGTGTTATGAAGTGGGCTTCATTGATGTGACATTTTAGTTATGGGACGCAACTCTCGAAATCTCGCTAATGACGTGCGGGCCCCATAAGGGGGCCGGAGGGGGGTGTTGGCACTCCGGTAAATTGAGGGTCTGTGCGCAGTTACCCTACCGTGGGTCTGTGCACATGTCTCGGATTTCCATATGCCTAACAGAAACCCCCTTTTTTGTAGTGTATTGGGTACCGAACATGACGGGGCTCGGGTATTGCATGTGCAACTGCAGGAATCGTAACTCAAAATGATCAAGGCAGTGCGAAGCGAGTTTCTCCTTGCAGGATTCATGCAAGTAGGCTCCAAGTGAATGGACCCCACGAGGGACTTGCAAGCTCGAACGCAACAATCAATATATGGAGAGTCTCGATCAAAAGAGAGGATAGTCAACATGCCCACACGGCCCGGGATCCAATAGTAGGAAGTTTGGCGAGTCACCTGGTGGTTGCCTGCTACCCATGTGCAAGCATGTTACTATAGCGAAGAAGTTGGGTCATAGCAATGCAAGATGTACCTGATAACAATACATGACAGGAAGACAAGCAATGCGGACCATTCCAGCTACTACACGAGTCTGAGTCGTATTATATGCAGGTACTATCTTGCCTTCGGGCTAAAGTGTGGGATAGGGATATACCGCTTTGGTGCGCAAGGCCCCTCTGAAAGAGCTGGACGGATACCCGAAAACCTAAGGGAAAGGATCGTTGAAAGCGAGAACCTCACACCAGGGGAGTAAAATGGCTAATAACTGCACGAAAATCTACTATGAGCTTAGGTCTGGCATGTTGGGAGAAGGCATCTAGCCTGAAAACTAGTCCTGAGAAATTGCGTATTGGTGAAACACTACTTAGTATGTAAACCCAGATTGTTAGAGCTAAAGAGTTACTGGTTTGTCAGAGGAGACCTAAATGGCCGAAACTAGGTGGGTGTAGTTACAAACATCTTGTTACCTACACCTAACACTAACGATGTCTAAACGAAAGAACCGAGAAAGTCTTTTCAGCGCTAAGCGCCTGGAGTTAGAACCTCCAAAACCAAAATGATACAACTGCGTGGAGGGGATCGCTTACTTCCACATACATGATAAGCGATACAAAGTTAAAGTCTTATTAGACCCGGGATCCAACGTATTCCTTATAAATAAAGACCTAGTGGAAGACCTTTGTGTTCCTACAGTAGAGCGCAACAATGCAGTTGACATCTGGGGCTTTGATGTATCATCAGCTGCCGCAGGAGAGAAGTGTTACACCCTCCCTATTAAATTGGAAATAGGAAAAAACCAACACGTCTCTGTAGTGTCGTGTGAAGTGGCTAAGGCAGGTTACTATGAAATGATAATTCCGTTTGGTTGGTGGCATTATGAACACCCAGTGTCTCACATAGAAGATCCAGAAACTTGGACTTTGTCTAAAAAAAGGTTGAGAAAACTGTATAGAAAAAGATGAAGGAATAACGGATATGTTCGAATCTGACGAATGCGTCGTCTGGGACCCCAATACATGCCGTATCGGAAGAATTGGAGCCATAGAAAATACTGTGGAACTCGAATCATTACCGCAGGAATACGGGCATTACAAACACTTGTATAATGCCCAGACAGCAGAAAGATTAGCCCTAAGATGCAGATTTTATCATGAGATCAAGTTGATTCCTGGATCAACTCCCTCTTGGGGGCCGATATATCTACTGTGCGAAAAACAGCTTAAGGCTTTACGGAAATACTTGGAAACAACGATTAAGCAAGGAAATATTACTCGAAGTCAATCTCCGGCAGGAACACCAATATTATGGGTACTTGAACCTGATGGAAGGCTACACTTAGGTGTGGATTACCGAAATCTGAACAAGATTACTATCCTCAACCAACATCCGCTTCCACTAATATCCAAACTCAGAGATCGAGTAGCTGGTGCAAAGATCTTCACGAACGTGGACCTTGAAGATGGCTACCACCTGATTAGGATTATGGAAGGTGATGAATGGAAACTGGCTTTCCAGACGAGATATGAGCTTTATGAATATAAGGTTATGCTATTCGGATTGGTCAACTCTCTTGCAACTTTCTCAGATATGATGAACCAACTACTTAAAGAATACTTGGACGGCGGAGTTGTGTGTTATCTAAACGATATTCTCATCTATTCAAAGAATGAAAAAGACCACATCGAAGCTGTGAAGAAAGTTTTACAAAGTCTCTCGGACTTTCAATTAGCGGAATCATAAAAGAAATTGACCTGCCACGCCACAGAGGTAGAATTCCTCGGCTATATGGTAGAGGTCGATGGGGTGTCCATGAGCACCCGCAAGGTGGAATCGATAATGGTTTAGAAAGCACCTAAATCAGTTAAAGAAGTACAAGTCTTTATTGGATTTGCTAACTTCTAGCGACGATTTATCAAAAACTTCAAGGCTATTGTAACCGTTACTGGTTACTGGTTTAGGATTTTTATGTATCAGTTGATACTGTTTGAGTTTTGAATTTGTTTCAAGAAAAGAGGTATGTCTCTAGCCTGATAGTATAGGATTTGATACTCTATATGTTTTATGTTTGGTTTCAAGTATTAGTTTGATACTCTATATGTTTTATGTTTGATTTCGATTATTGGTTTGATACTCTATATGTTTTGTGTTTGGTTTCGAGTATCAGTTTGATACTCTATATGTTTTATGTTTGGTTTCAAGGCTACCGTTTTGGAGTCAGATATGTTATGGGAACAAGGCTCCTGGTAGCCTATGAAGTGTATTTAAGAACTGCTATTCTTCTCGTTAGAAGGAGCAGACTTCGGTAGACAGCATTTTCAATATACTTGGTTGAACAGTTACTCTCTGCAGTTGGCTTAAAGAATCTTTAGTTTGAGACCTACCACCCATCTCCGAGACTTTAGTAGTTGCGATAGAGTAAGAAATCTATTCAACAACCTCAGCTAAAGCCTCCGGACTTTGCTTCGCTAGTTACCACCTTCAGCAAAGAACAAAGCCCCTTAACCCTATGTTTACCGCATCTCCCGAGAGGCGGTTAAAGTCTTTGGACTCATGGAGGCCTGGTATTGATGAGGCCTACATGCCTAAGAATTAAATGCTGCATCTAAAGGGCTTTGAAGGAATCTGGGATTAAGAGTAGCACTTAGCTAGAGCCTTGCTAGGAAATAGCATATTCATAACAGCAGGTATCGCTATAGATATTAGTGTCAATTAGATGTTCTGTTGACCATTAGAAGGCTAGCATCGAGTAGGCTCTAGTGCCAATATATGTCATGCTTCATCTAAAGTTCTATGAGGATGTCTAGTATCAAAGTCACCACTTAGTGATAGCCTCCATGGGAAATACTATTTTTATAATACCCAGTAAGTCACAAGATATTGGCGTTAAGTAGATATTCTTTACAATAGTGAATAACTGTCATCAATTGACCCTTGGGGCTAAGGTAATACATGCTGTGTCTAAAGCACTGTGAAGGAATCTGGCATAAAATTCAGCACTTAGCTATAGCCTTGCCAGGAAATACTAGTTTCATAATAGCCTGTAACTCAATCAAGACTGATATAGGATACACGTTCCTTCAACCATCTGTGGAATGGCAGCGAGTAGGCTAAGGTGCCAACGTAATGTGCCCAGCATATGCAGGACCCTGTATGAACATAGTGTCAAAGTCCACAGTTAGCTATAGCTTTGATAGAAAATACTACTATCGTAATAGCCTTTAGCTCAATTGGTCATGGTGTCGGGTAGACACTATTGGCGCTATTGGAAAGCTGCTATTGATTAGGCTTAGGTGCCATAGTATCCCATGCTATGCGCAAAGGACTCGGAATAACTCTGGTATCAAACTCAGCACTTAGCTATAGCCTAGCCAGGATATACAATATTCCTAACATCCTCCAACTCTATATATATTGGTGTTGAGTACATGATCTTTAGACTACAGCAATGCTAGCATCAAGTATACCTCAGTGCCAAAGTGTTGCATGCTGTGTGCCAAGGGCTCAGGCAGAATCAAGTGTCAAAGTTAGCAGTTAGCAAATTGCCTAGACAAAGAAATATCTTCTATAGTGACAAGAGATTGAATCACACCCAGCCTGAAGTCAAGTTACTACCAGTACAACCGAGCTATCACATGATTTTCCAGGTAGCACTTTGCACATTTTCGTGCAATAATTCTTCTGGAACTTAACATAGTTTTCCTGCTGGGTCTCCTATTTTTACTGCTACAGAGACATTAGCTTTCTTGCAAACAGGCTGGTCCTAGTGCTTACCAGAGCTAGCATAGTATCAAATCTCTTTTTTTTCTTACTGTGCTAGTATGAGGACACAGACTAAATTATGTTAATCTTTAACTGAGACCCATAACTGATGGTAACAAGATCGACAAAGCGGGCCTGCCAAGTCTTCGCTCTAGATATGTTACAGATGCCCGGGACATCCCATGTCCCGACTAGACGCTGCTGACTTCCGATGTTACTACAGGATATGGATCTAGTTCGTGCCACTAACTGGATGCACCTGATGTACCAGGAACTCACTTTCAATATCCTAACCTACATGATTCACAAGTTGCAAATAATGTCCACCAGCCATCCAGACGGAACACCCATGTCTCAGATGCGGGTCTTATTTTTGCTGATGCAACGATTTTATGAGTGGCACATCTATGTTTAGTAGCAGCAACACTATGGCCAAATCTATGAAATATTTCCTGCAATAGACAGACTGATAGGTCATTTCGAAGCAAGTACAACCATTTATGAGTATATGTCTCATTAGTATGATATAAAGCATATTCGAACATCAATACTCCATGGATGGTTCCCAATAGGTCAGTCTCTATCTCTTCACATATTCAGAGTTTACTTAAAGTCAATCAGGTATTATACCTTGACTGATCTAACCCCTGTCCACTTTGCCCCACTGCTCTTCACCCAGGAATGAAGTTCAAATGTTTTCTGACTGTGTAGATAGACCACCCAAATTGGATTGCTAATGCAACTCCTGAAGTTCCAAAATTATAGCAGGTAGAATACAAACCTAAGCTTTTAACCAAAACTGTAGAGGAAACACAACTCCATGTCAGACAGTACACTTGAGGCGCCACTTCTATGGTGGAATTGTCTGCTGGAGCTTCAGAGTTTGGCGATCTTCGGGTCTAGAAACGATGTAAATGAGTACAGTTAGTAGCAGATAACGATCACGAGTTGGGTTTCTATCTCACGTGAGATACAGAGGATGACTTGCACACTGGACCTCTAGTATACTGGCCAGACCATAGTAATGATATCGGGAGCAAGAATATCACCAAAATGTCCTTGGAGATATTTAGTATTCCGGTAATGTCTGCTGATCCATATCCTCTCTTCAGGATGTGGATTTTAAGTTCATTACTCTCTCCAATTACCCAAGCTCCACAATAGTCGATATTTATTTTGTTCGGCACAAAACTCCTCATTGCGGATATGCGAAACCGGTTGGGTAACAATGTGATTGTGGCGTCAGATTGCCCACAGTTGTGGGAACATTCCGGCCTCTGCCTCTCCAGTTGCCACTGTAGTAGCATGGCTTCATTGGAAAATACGTTGTAAGCATTAGAAGTACATACGCGTACATCAGGGGTTAGTTCTTTCACCCTAACGGAATTACTTTTCATCTTCTTGGTCCTACTTCTCACCATTTTGGAAGTTTGGTAAGTGGGAAATTAGATTCCTGTTCTTTCAGTTGGGCCACGTCATCTAAACATTTAGAGATATCAATTAATTACAGAAGATAGCTAGTATTAAGATATATCAGAAGTGTGCAGAACGGTTTGTTGGATTGTGTATGGAGTATGGAGGAGAGGAGAAGAGTAGAGTGGATTGAAGAATCTGCAAATATCCAACTTGCGGCATCAGAGGTGGTAGTAATGGACTCGAACGAGAATTATGAGACATGAGAATGGTGGTAGATTGCTTTCAATCGTTTGGTATTGGGTTTTGCCAGCCACCCCTCACAGCGTTTCAGTTCCTTTCTTTTTTGTACTTTCCTTAGTTCTGATCCCAACAAGATGCAGATGCCCGCAGGGTTAGGAAAAGGTGGAAAACTGTTTTCAAGTTTGTGATTATTTGATTTCACTGATTTTGTAACTTCGTTCAGGGAATGGAGAATACCACATTTATCTGACCGAATTGTGCCATCATAATCCGAAGACCATGGGTAACAGTGGTAGACTACAAATTCACCATTAAGAATGCTGGGAATGGGTGGGAATCTGTCAGGACCTCCAGGCATCTGTGGGGATCTGTGCAAGTGGGGATCTGTGGGGACCTGCATGGGTCTGCCTGGCACATTCTCAGACATTCTGAAACTGGGGGTGGGGCCTACGGTCTTGCCCATCCTCCGGCCATTAGCCCCGGGCAAAATCCTCTCCAGGGCCGGACGGACTACGATTCGTAGTCCGTCCCCGTCCTACCGTCAGGACGGACGTACTGCCCCGTTGCGAACACTGCCCTTCCTGCGAACCACTCCCCTGACCAATACTTCGACCACATAGATACTGAGCACGATTGTTTTACGATTTTTAGTCCTGTTTGCACCCACCAACAGTTAATATTCTTAGAACCCACAGGTGGTTCATGTCAAATACCCCCACATATTACCCCAATTAATAGTTAATCCAGGCAGTGATCCCAAGCGGCCAGTCCGGACTATAGGCCGGACTACGGGTCGGCTGTCCGGTCAGTCCGGCCTTGGTTTTGAAAAGCCTGGGTCAGTCCCATCAAAATTCTGAGCTGCCGCCAAAGCCCAGCAGCACCCAGGCAACTGCCGTGTCGTGTCATTGTGCAACGCAGGTCAGTGCCGGCAGGTGCCCAGGCAAAGCCACCAGATGCCCAGGCAAACAGAAGATATCTATTGACGGCCCGCAGGCTTTCCATTTTTAATCACTCAGAATATGATAATGGGAGCAACGTGCCCGTAGTGCTATAGATCTCGCGTAAGACAAATCTATGTCATCCACTGATTAACCACCACGATACCCAAATATACTGTCCGACCACAAGATACTCTAGACCATTCTTCACACAACTCTTTATTCACCTCTGGAATATGTATTAACCCCGTGATTTTATACCGATTGAATAATAAAATATTTCTTAGTTATGAAACACAAGTTATCACTTGAAACAACGGCCTGCAGGTGACCCAGGCAGGGCCCGGCTTTGGTTTGGAAAAGCCACTTTCCCACAGTCCGGACCGGTTGTCCCTGAAAAAGCCTGGGTCAGTCTGGTCGCACCCAAAGCCGGACGGACTGGCCGATTGGGATCACTGAATCCAGCACTTCTTTTGAATCCAAGTAAAGAGAGAGTCGCTGCCCACCTTCACCAACAGTTTGATCAATTCATTCCCACGAATTCCCAGCCATGCGACAGGAGAGTACCACCGGATATTCCCCCCGGGGCATGCTCGAATCCCATACCTACTCTATAACAGATGGAATTCTCTCAATATACCATGGGTTGGGGTGCATATCTCACATCCAGTCTTCACTCAGCTCTTTAACCTGCCCGGGTAAACAGATATTAACCATATGATTCCCCTATCAAGAATCGCTATTAGTTCTATTAAATCATGAAATCCTTAATATAGTGAAACATAATTGATCACTTCCAATCTCGGCTAGCATGATGCAAAGACTAGGCCTAACACCAAGCCTTCCAACGTGCTGTGACACCACTTGGTTAGCCTAGGCTCTCAGTTAGACTGGGTCAGGTTCATTCGGCTGGGATCACCGGTGAGGTTTCTCGGGCTGCGGTAGAGTGAGAACAGGCGAGCCCTGCCTGCCCGATGAACCAAACAAATATTTTACTTTATTTGAACTGTGGTGATATTCTTATGCTCGGATTACTCTGAAAACCATAGTCTAAATGTCCTGAATCCATGAATTGCATTAGCTACCAGTAGAAAAGTGAAAGCGGAACCCTGTTCAAATCAAGACTATTTGGTGAAAAGATGAGGCTCAAACCAGTTTAAGTGCTTCCAGAAGGGTAACAATGATCGACATCGCTCAGGCATAGATGAGGGAACTAAAGGCGAATATCCAGTATTGTATCCCCCATTTTTCCATAGCCCATCATTATATTACATTGTTTTTCGAAATAATTAATGTATCAATTTTTTTCAGACTGGTGGCTTGAGCATCGAGGACAAGATGAATATATTTATCCGATACATTCAACCTGAGCCATTACTCAGTTAAATATATCTGTTCCAGGAATGTCAACTGAATGGCACCGCTCATTTTCCGGAAGCAAGATGGCTATATCCGACTCATGGAATACACTTAGTCCTAAGACAGACCGGTAAACTCAGTGCCTCCAAAGATGAGAGCCTACCTTGTCCGGCTTCGGTCTCCCTATCAAGTCCAATTGCACTTCTTCCCAGTCCCCACATTTCATCAATTTACTTATTGCTCCCGCAAGCAGCTAGGACTATTAGCAATCCTGTATGAAAAGTATTTTACCTCTCTGACACAATCTGGTCTGAGTTTCTGCCATGAAATCTTCAACTTTTTGCCTTTGAAAAATACTTTGTATATTGTATATTTAAGATGACAATTTCAAGTAAAAAAAAAAGTATTTCAGAGGTGATGATATCTATCCTTTCTTTCCTAGTCTGTATCGTATCTGCTAAAATAAAACAAAATAACTTAGGCATCAATTGATATGTGAAATCAAACTTGCCATATAATATAAAACCTTACCATCCTAGCTGGCCTAGTCTCATTACCCTTCACAATTTGTATATGTAAAAACCCTATACCAGTAATCAAATACCTAGTAGTAGTTACAAAATGACACCTTCTTGTTGATGAAGACAGATTTGATCTCAGAATTTAGCTTCTCTACCCCAACTGCATTAGAAATAACTTATTGGATCCATGGTGCATCAGTGACTAGAATAGAGGCTGATGGAGGCAAGAATTAGACTACACAGTAAATGAAGTGAATATAGTGTATACCTTGATGATAAATATTATACATTCATATTTGAAGACGCAGATCACTTCTAGATATGATCTGGTTAAATATCTTCTCCCGTATACCCACAGCACCAGCCTGAAGTACAACCAGGATTCTGAAAATATCATGACAGTATGCCTTGATTATAGACATCTTTGAACAAATCTTAATGCAGTCACATCACACCTAGCCGTATCAATAAAAGAGACATTATGTAGGAGGAAATTATTTAGAGACATGGTTGGAATTCCTGATTGTCATCATTGAAATAGTGGACTCGCTTGAGAACCTGTTAAGGTCTAGAGTTGAGAAATCAAGCAAGTCTGTGTCAGTAAAGACATTTCACAATGAAAGTATGAAATGCCAAGAGATAAATCTTTTTAGGGGAGCTTCCAGAAGCACTGGTGTCTGCTCCAGTGACCCAGGTTGTTTGATATCCATGCGGGTGCTTCTGATGATGCACCCTCTTCCATGTACTCAGAACCCATTCATCCAGCTGGTGATATTTGCCACGCATCTCATGTGAACAAGTAAGGCAAGACTATTTCTCCACTCTGCTCCCAGATACTAGTAGTCGAAGAGACATTAACACAGTGCGGAACCATTAGGCCCTCAGACATGAATGTCCATACGGAATGACCAAGTAGTTTGCTAGTTGTCTGTTCCTGCGGTTTCTTTACCTTGACTGCAGCGGGCATGAGTGGCAGAAACCTTCCCCGTTCTCAATTACGTTTCAATCAACTTAGAAGTTTCCTTTAGGAGTCTATATATCTACTTCAGTTGGAACTTGCAGCAAGATCACTGTCCTATGATCCGAGGATGGTGATACAATCTGAGAGCATATGGATCCTATGGCGCTGGCTACCGGGTAGAAATGGTAGTCGGTTTTGCTGTAGGATGGAGCTTAGTTTACATTGTTGGACCTAAGGGGTGACCAGTTTTTCGGTGGATAGCTCATATGCCGCGGAATACGTTTACTATCTTGGGGAAAGGGAACCTTCTGCCTTGAAATTCCCCCATTTTTCAGGTTTGTGTTTCATGATTTTTGTCATCATTAACCCTTTGATGAAAGTGTGTACTTCATATTGGAAAGTGCTAGGTGGTATCATAGTTGAGGGTCCATTTTTGGCAGATTGGACGTTTGTGTTATTGTAAACGATGCTTTGGTTTCCCTTAACCGCCTATACAGCAACAACCCCGGCCACCTAACTAGAGCTAGCTGTAAGATAAGTGTAAAGCAAGAAAGTAAAGAAAGAAAGAAAACCCACTGAATTGTACTTTTCTTGGCCCACCCCGTTGATATTTCCCAACACCGATGACTTTTTTACATGCAAAATCTCTGTTCCAACCCTACTAGGCCTTTAAAATAATTAATAACAATTTGGCTGGTACCGAGAAATCCACAACTGCAAACCTTCCTCAGGATCAAAATGGTTTTCCTTAGGAAGCCGCTCTCAACCTATCAGCCATCTCCAACTCAAATCTTTCCTGCCCGTACGGACCAGAAAGGATCTCACCTACCACATCAGTCCCCAGTGGAAAGTCATGCTCGAAGATCGGTTCGCCTTCTCTTCTGATATTTGCGAGAACCGATTGGCGGAAATGCCATCTAAGTAGATGGTCGGACACACAGTGGAGATCGGCCGGATTGCGACACACGGGATCTAGGATTCTACCGTCGAACCCACGGATATCAGGGTCAAACACAACAATTTTGTAATTGCCGTCGGGGTTAACGGAGATAAGGTACTGCTCAAACTTTTGATGAATGGATGCGTCCAGAAGAAGCCCATTTTGAGACGAGTTAATCTTGGAGGATTGACTATCCTCTGTGTCTGTGATCCATCGTCCATAACCACACTGGATCCAAAGGCTTTCATGCTCGAGGGGGAAGATATAGGCAGCTTGGAAACCAATCCAGTTATTGGCCTGGATAAGGATTTTAGGATTTATGAGGCCTGAAACAACACATTGCCGGTCGCGATTACGGATTTCATTTCGGAATCTCTCATCTCTACCGGAGGAGATATCATGAGACATCAACCGCTGTATCCAGGGTTCATCGCTGACTTGGATCGAGGCTAACGAAATTATCAGATGGGGTGCTTGGCAAATGTGGGAAATATAGTACATACCTTCGCAATAAATATCGTATGCACCAGGTTGAAGAGGCACATCTGTTCTAGATACAATATGGCTCGATATTCTCTCTTGAACAAGCATAGGACTTGCCCCGACCACAAGTAAAATTCCGAGCATGTCGAGAAGGTTTGTCTCAGTTATAGACCCATTCTGGACAAGCCCTCCGAGTGCCTTCGCAGGTTTGGAAGCATCATACAAAGAGACATTACGTGGGCGGGAGCGATTTAGAGACATCATTCGTATAGGTGACGGTGGTAAGCGTAATAGTGGGAGGGCAGTGTTCGCAATGGGGCAGTCCGTCCGTCTTAAGCAAGGACGAGGACGGACGACTTTTTGTCGTCCCGTCCCGTCCAGCAAAAAATTAGCCCGACAATTCAGAGAGTTGGACGTCAGGCCCGGCAGTCCCCCACTAGATTAGTAATGTTTGTAATGTCTCACATCCCTTTTGATTCCTTCTACATTTGGGCATACACAGGTCCCTTGTATTTGTCTCTTTGTGCCGTATGAGATATTAATAGATACTAGTATGGAAAAGCAACAATAGCAAAGAAACTAGCCTCGCGGAATGATAACTCCCTGAAATTGTAAACTAACTGCAATCATCAATTTACTTAATTCAAAATTTTCCTGCTATCTTCCATCTGGGACAACTAACATAGTCTCCCCATTCCGACGATCATATCATAGCGAATCTGAAATGAACAGAAGAGAAATAAAAAATTAAATAAAAAAGAAATAAACAAAGAAATGAAAAATGAAGAAAAGAACAAGCAATAAAGAGCAGAGCGCGCAACAATTGAGTATAGCCAGAATACTCAGAAGAAAATCACAAAAGGCAGGTTGAGTGTAAGGATTGTGAGAATACTATGAGTAATGAAAGACTAAACAATTGATGAAGAGCTAAGCCCAACACTATAGAGCTGCAGAGCTTCGAGTGTACTTGGCATTCAGTTAACATCAGAATTGATGCCACCGTAAACCAAGCCATCATGGGCCCAAGATCTTAGGCACTCTGATGCCATATTGAAATCATCTCCAAGCTGGTTGTGGCGATCTGATAAAAGTAACTTCGAACTGCCAGTTAATATAATAAGTTGAATTAGTTAAAAGAGTAGCAACAGAGGATAATAATTTGTTAATCTCATACATGCTAAAAAGTCGGTCCAGAGCAGCGGACATCACTGGTATACTAAAAATATCTAAGGCCAGTTTGGCAAGATCTTTTTACCATAAATCCTTTGAATGGTCAATCCAATACTTGATGGGGCCTAGGGGAAGCTCGTCCTCTATATCTCGTCTTATGTAGTGATCAAGGGCATCACAGTTGGATGACATGAGGCGCTGGCGTTTTTGCCTTTTCTATTCTGGAATACGGGTTTGGATGGACACCTCCGAAGTGGTATCGTTTGGGACTACAGCACGTTCTGTCACAGCAGATTCTGCGGTTGTAGTAATATATTGCGCTATACCTAATCATGGCTCTTGTGGAGTAGGTGCAGGTGTCATGTAGTTAGACTCCCAAACCTTCGGAACCTCGGTTGTGGCGTTTTGGATCCACTCTGGTTGCAATTCCAACTCAGACTCAAAGTACTTGAATTTCATTTCCAGATTCCAGGCTATAGCAGCTGTAACCGGTACTGGTTACTGGTTTAGGATTTTCAGCTATCAGTTGATACTGTGGAGGTTTGAATTTGTTTCAGGAAATGAGTTGTGCCTCTAGCCTGATAGTATAGGGTTTGATACTCTATATGTTTTATGTTTGGTTTCGAGTATCGGTTTGATACTTTATAGGTTTTATGATTGGTTTCGAGTATCGGTTTGATACTCTATATGTTTTATGTTTGGTTTCGAGTATCCGTTTGATAGTCTATATGTTTTATATTTGGTTTCGAGTATTGGTTTGATACTCTATATTTTTTATGTTTGGTTTCAAGACTACCCTTTTGGAGTTGGTTATGTTATGAGAACAAAGGCTCCCGGCAGCCTAGGAAGTGTATTTAATAACTGCCATTCTTCTCGTTGGAAGGAGCAGGCTTCGGCAGACAGAGTTTTCAATATACTTGGTTGAACAGTTACTCTCTTCAGTTCGCTTCAAGAATCTTTGGTTTGAGACCTACCAAACATCTCGGAGACTTCAGTAGTTGCGATACAATAAGAAGTCTATTCAAGAACCTTGGCTAAAGCCTCCGGACTTTGATTCCCTAGCTACCACCTTGGTACAGAACAAAGGCCATTAACCCTACGCTTACCCCAGCTCCCGAGAGGCGGTTACATTTTTTTAACTTCAGCAAGTTATCAGGATAGAAGGCGTTTCAGGACCAAGCAAGTGCAAGGCCCTTGAGAAAGGTTCTCAACCGTGCACCAGGGATTCCAAGGGACGGTTTACAAAGGCTCCAGCTTTGGAGCAGGCAGCCAGCAAAGCAGCTGCTACGCAGTTAGCTAAAGATGCTGCTAAGCAATCAACAGGAGAATCATCACCACAACCACTGGAACCGCCAACCACTACCCGTGGAGGGTACCCAGAATCCCCAAGAAACCCTACAGGTACACTAGTACCTCTAGCACCATCAAGTAACGATCCAGATAGCTCTGATAGCCATAAAGGATTAGATGATATGGCTTCAGAAGCAGGACCCTCCGGGTGCGGAGCCCCAGCACCAGAGGTTCCAAGACCACCCACACCCAAACCTGATCCAGCTGTTACAGCTAAACTCAGCATCAAGGCACCTTCTCCTAGTAAGTTTACTGGTGAAGGAGATGACCTCAAACCAGGAGCATTCGATAGATGGTATAATTCAGTACAGATATACCTACGGATTAATGGACTACGGACTAGCGAGGCTGGAGGAGGAAACTATTGGATTGTCTATACCGAAGTACGAGCTCAAGAAGCAGCTTTCTAAGCAGCGGAGTATTTCGGTGAAGACATGACGAGAGAAAACCTTGTTGGATTCCTGCGAGAAAGATTCCCGTCTTCACAACAGAAAGATGATACCTATCACAAGTTTCATGAAATCAGGCAAGTGCATGATGGCAAGATACAGCGAATATCAACTATAGCAACCGACATGCTGATGTTCCGATCATGCCTACTTGCAAATGCCATAAGCGACTATGCCTTCATTCAACAGTTCTTCAAGAGCATGCACCCTAGAGTATGACAAGAAGCGGAATTACAGCATGCTGAAAGGGACACTGTTATGAAAGCTATACAAAATGTGGAGAGCATAGATGCTTTCCTAAAAAGCACTGGTGCTTATCGAAAGGAAAGGTTCAAAAAACCAATGAAAGAATTCAATTCCAAATAAGAAGGACGGAAGGACAATCGGAAAGCCAGCAACAAGCCCCACTCCAAACCTAAGGAACGGAAAGGACTGGGTCTTTGCTATACCTGCGGAGGTAAAGGACATCTAGCAAGAGACTGTCCTAGCAAAGATCACAAGAGCAAAGGCAAGGGCAAGGCTAAGGTGAAGAAAGAAGTCACCTCCAATAGAATGGAACAAGAACAACTAGTGGAAGAAGTGTTTATCAATGGTATGGAAATAGAGGAAGATGAGGAAGACATCATCACAATGGCGACTAGACCAAGAAATGTCAAACCCCATGATGCTCACCAAGGAACAATGCACATCAATGGCAAAGAAGCCAGAGTCCTGTTTGATACCGGATCAACAGGAGCAAACCTAATTAGCACCACCTTTGTGACCACGCACGGAATTCCTTGTCATGAATTGAAAACACCGATCAGGATACACCTAGCTATGAAAGGATCACGATTTGAAGGTCATAAAGAGTGTTCAGGCAACATATCAGCAGGAAGGCTGAGCGCACCAGGGACTAGGATGTTGGTCGGAAACCTGGCAAAATATGATGCACTGATAGGAATGCCGTTCCTAGAACAACACCAAGCTCAAATCGAATGTGGCAAATTAGCTATCCTGTTTCGCCAACAGAATGTTCGAATTATTTTAACATCTACTAATGATATGATCCAAGCAGCAGTGATCAACACTGAAGATGTCATGAGCCAACACCTGGAAGTATTTCCCGATGAAATACTGGAAGACTTACCACCCCTAAGAAAGACCAATCATAAGATAGATCTGTAACCTGGGAAAGAACTGCTCTCATTACCCACTTACTCGATACCGGAATGATGGGCAACTGCCATGAGCATATGGCTAAGAGAGAAGGAGAAAGCCGGAAATATCAAGAGGCAAGCAGTTTCATTGGCAGCACCGATGTTTGCACATGAAAAAAGGTCAAGAAACGAATATAGCCAGCAGAGGATCTCACAGCGAGGAATGAGATTACAATCAAAGTTGTTGAAACCATTCCAGACCAAAAGATGATCCTGAATGCCCAAGCTAGGGCAAGATACTGCAGTAAAATCGATCTTAGCGATGCCTACTTTGAACCAAGAGTGGAAGCAGAGCATATGAGCAAAAACACTTTTAAAACACCATTTGGATGTTTTGTTAGCAAAGTAATGCTACAGGGAGATAGGAACACTCCAGGAACATTCATGCGCATAATGTCGGACCTGTTGGCCGACTACCTCGGACAATTCATGTGTGTATATATTGATGATATACTCATTTTTTCCAATACGGAGTCTGAACATTTGAAACTCATATCTCTGATTTGCGACAAACTCAAGGAGGCACGATTTTACGCAAGCAGGAAGAAATCAGAATTCTTCGCCACAAGTATAGATGTGTTGGGCCATGTCATCAATGATGAAGGACTCTCACCAGCACCGGAAAAGATAGCGAAGACCGAAGAATGGACTACGCCACAGACTAAGAAACAGTTACAGGAATTTCTATGAACGGTCAACTACATCAGCCAGTTTTTGCCACATATTGCAACCATTACATCACGCCTAACGGAACTCACAAGAGTTGCAGAATTTGTATGGACCGCCACCCAAGACCAAGCCATGGATAATATTAAGCGACTTGTTTCAAAATAGGAGGTTATGAAACCACTACAATATGATTCGTCACTTCCAATATAGTTGATAACCGATGCATCCAACACAGGCGCGGGAGCTAGGATAGGACAAGGAGAAACACCAGAAAACTCCAGACCTGCGTCGCTGCATAGCAGGAAATTCTCTAATGCCTAAATGAATTATGTCACAACCGACAAGGAAGCTCTAGCGATAGTCGCTGCACTGACAGCATTTCATCACATACTTGCAGGAAGTAAGTTTACTATCGTCACAAATCACCTACCCCTGACATACCTCTAGACAAGCAGAACACCTACTAAAAAGCAGCTACAAGGGCGAGGGTTTATTGGGAAGTACGATACTGAGATAGTGTACAGACGAGGGAAATAGAACTATTTAGCAGATGTAACCGGTACTTGTTACTGGTTAGGATTTTCATGTATCAGTTGATACTGTTTGAGTTTTGAATATGTTTTAGGAAACGAGGTGTGCCTCTGGCCTGATAGTATAGGGTTTGATACTCTATATGTTTTATGTTTGGTTTCGAGTATCGGTTAAATACTCTATATGTTTTATGTTTGGTTTCGAGTATCGGTTTAATACTCTATATGTTTTATGTTTGGTTGCAAGTTTCCGCTTGATACTCTATATGTTTTGTGCTTGGTTTCCAGTATCGGTTCGATACTCTACATGTTTGATGTTTGGTTTCAGGGCTACCGTTTTGGAAGTCCATTATGTTATGAGAACAAGGCTTCCGGTAGCCTAGAAAGTGTATTCAAGAACTGTTATTTTTCTTGTCAGAAGGAGCAGACTTCGGCATACAGAGTTTTCAATATATTTGGTTGAACAGTTACTCTCTTCCGTTCGCTTCAAGAATCTTTAGTTTGAGACCTACCAAACATCTTGGAGACATCAGCAGTCGCGATACAGTAAGAAGTCTATTCAACAACCTTGGCTACAGCCTCTGGACTTTGATTCACTAGCTACCGCTTTGGTACAGAACAAAGCCAGTTAACCCTACGATTACCGCATCTCCCAAGAGGTGGTTACATTTTTTTAACTTCAGCAAGTTATCAAGATAGAAGGCGTTTCAGGACCAAGTAAGGGCAAGGCCCCTGAGAAAGNGTTACATTTTTTTAACTTCAGCAAGTTATCAAGATAGAAGGCGTTTCAGGACCAAGTAAGGGCAAGGCCCCTGAGAAAGGTTCTCAACAGCGCACCCGGGATTCCTAAGGATGGTTCACAAAGACTCCAGCTTTGGAGCAGGCAGCCCGCGAAGCAGCTGCTAGGCAGTTAGCCAGAGACGCCGCTGAACACTCGACAGAAGAATCATCACCACAACCACTGGAACCGCCAGCAACTACCCGCGGAGGGTACCCAGAATCCCTAAGAAAGACTACAGGTACACAAGTACCTCCAGCACCACCAAGTAACGATCCAGATAGCTCGGATAGCGATAAAGGATCAGATGACAAGGCTTCAGAAGTCCCTAGACCAGCAACACCTAGGCCTAACCCAGCTGTTACAGCCAAACTCAGTATCAAAGTACCTTCGCCCAGTAGGTTTACTGGTGAAGGACATGACCTCAAACCGGAAGCATTCAATAGATGGTATAATGCAGTAAAGTTATACCTATGGCTTAATGGACTACGGACTAGCGAGGCCAGAGGAGGAAACTATTGGATCCTCTATACTGAAGGACGAGCTCAAGAAGCAGTGTTCCAAGCAGCAGAATATTTCCGTGAAGACATGACCAGAGAAGACCTTGTTGGATTCCCGCGAGAAAGATTCCTGTCTTCAAAACAGAAAGATGATACATGTCGCAAGTTCCATGAAATCACGCAAGTTCATAATGGCAAGATACAGCGAATATCAACCATAGCAACTGACATGCTAATGTTGCAATCACGCCTACCTGCAAATACCATAAGTGACTATGCCTTCATTCAACAGTTCTTCAAGAGCATGCATCCTAGACTACGGCAAGAAGCGGAATTACAGCATCCTGAAACTGACACTGTTATAGAAGCTGTGCAAAATGTGGAAAGCATAGATGCTACCATAAAAAGCAGTGGTGCTTATCGGAAAGAAAGGTTCGAAAAACCAGTGAAGGAATTCATTTCCTAACAAGAAGGCCGGAAGGATAATCGGAAAACCAGCAACAAGCACCACTCCAAACCCAGCGAAAGAAAGGAAAAAGGACATTGCTATACCTGCGGAGGTAAACGATATCTAGCAAGAGACTGTCCTAGCAATGATGAGAAGCGTAAAGGCGAAGGCAAGGCTAAGGTGCAGAAAGAAGTTACCTCCCACAGAATGGAACAAGAACAACTAGCGGAAGAGCTGTTTATCAATGGTATGGAAATAGAGGAAGAAGTGGAAGACGTTATCACGATGGCCGCTACACTAACAAACATCAAACCCCATGACGCTCTCGCAGGAACAGTGCACATCAATGGCAAAGAAGCTAGAGTCCTGTTTGATACCAGATCAATAGGGGCAACCCTAATTAGCGCCAGCTTTGTGACCACGGACGGAATTCCTTGTCAGGAATTGAAAACACCGATCAGGATACACCTAGCTATGAAAGGATCACAATCGGAAGGTCATAAAGAGTGTTCAGTCAACATATCAGCAGGAAAGCAGAGCGCACCAGGGACTAGGATGTTGGTCGGAAACCTGGCGAAATATGTTGCACTGATAGGAATGCCTTTCCTATCACAACACCAAGCTCAAATCGAATGTGGAAAATTAGCTATCCTGTTTGCAAAACAGAATGTTCTAATTATTTGCACACCTAGTAGTGGTATGATCCGAGCAGCAGTGATCAACACTTGAGATGTCATGAGCCAACACCCAGAAGTATTTCACGATGAAATACTAGAAGACTTATCAACCCTAAGAAAGATCAATCATAAGATAGATCTGCAACCAGGAAAAGAGCAGTGCTCATTACTGACTTACTCGATACCGTAAAGATGGGCAACCGATATGACTATATGGCTAAGAGAAAAGGGGAAAGCCAGAATTATCAAGAGACAAGCAGTTTCATCGGCAGCACCTATGTTTGCACAAGAAAAAAAGGACAAGAAACGAATCCGGCCATTAGTAGATCTCGCAGCGAGGAATGAGATTACAATCAAAGATGGTGAAACCATTCCAGACCAAAAGATGATCCTGAATGCCCTAGCTAGCGCAAGATACCGCAGTAAAATCGATCTTAGCAATGCCTACTTTGAAACACGAGTGCAAGCAGAGGATGTGAGCAAAAACACTTTTAAAACACCATTTGGATGTTTCGTTAGTAAAGTAATGCTACAAGGAGATAGGAACGCTGTAGGAACATTCATGCGCATAATGTCCGCTCTGTTCGCCGACTACCTGGGACGATTCATGTGCGTATATATTGATGATATACTCATTTTTTCCAATACAGAGTCTGAACATTTGAAACACATATCTCTGATTTGCGACAGGCTGAAGGAGGCACGATTCTGCGCAAGCAGAAACAAATCAGAATTCTTCGCCACAAGCATAGATGTGTTGGGCCATGTCATCAATGATGAAGGACTCTCACCAGCACTAGAAAATATAGCGAATATCGCAGAATAGACTATGTCACAGACTAAGAAACAGTTACAGGAATTTCTAGGAACGGTCAACTACATCAGCCAGTTTTTGCCACATATTGCAACCATTACATCACGCCTAACGGAACTCACCGGAGTTGCAGAATTTGTGTGGACCGCGATCCAAGACCCAGCCATGGATAATGTTAAGCGAATTGTTTCAAAATACGAGGTCATGAAACCACTACAATATTATTCGTCACTTCCAATATGGTGGATAACCGATGCATCCAACACAGGCGCGGGAGCATGGGTAGGACAAGAAGAAACATCAGAAAACGCCAGACTTGCTTCGCTGCGTAGCAGAAAATTCCCTAATGCCCAAATGAATTATAGCACAACCGACAAGGAAGCTCTCGCGATAGTTTATGTACTGACGGCATTTCATCACATACTTGCTGGAGGTAAGTTTACTATCGTCCAGACCACCGACCTCGGACATATCTTAAGACAAGCGGAACATCAACCAAAAAACAGCTACCATGGCGAGGGTTTATTGGGAAGTACGATAATGAAATATTGTACAGACCAGGAAAATGGAACTATTTTGCGGATGCTTTATCCCGCCTTCATGATGAATACGATAATTACCCACATCTTGCCAATGATCCTACATCAGAAGACGATTTACCTAGTTCCTCACCTATTTCATCCTTTCTTTCTTACGAAGAACCTGCTATTGAACACGAAATGTCTCGATTCCAAGCCCTCACAGTTGAGCACATCAGTGCTCACGCAGAATGTGGAAGCAACTGCAGCTGGGAGGAAGCACAGCTAGATGCAGGCGATTACAGAAATAGCGAACCTCTAAACGATTGGGGGGACCATCGAAGTTATTCCAGTAGTAGGAGTGAGGAGGAACTTGAACATGCATCAATGCATTCGGCATTCCGCAATATACCTTTCTGTCCTGACCACGAGGAATTGAAACCTAAGACTAAGAACTACGCTGGCTCCCCCTGCAGCAGCCCACCAGTTATCGAAACTCCTCCTAACACTAATAACGATCACAATGATAGAGATACACACTCACCACGCCCCTGCCTCGATATCAGCACCATCAGTGAACGTGTTAAGAAAGCACTAGGCTGTGGCACGCCCCCTACCGAAAGTCTGACTTCCGAGTACCCTGAACACCCCCACAATGAGCCCCTCTATGGAGGGCCCCTCAGATACCTGAATGAGGTTCCAATGGTGGAACCACTCTTGAAACCTCACGAGAAGCGCTAGCTCTACAAAGTGTATGAAAGACCTGCAGAAGACGAGGAGGTAACGGTATTAGAAAGAGTGGTGGACGAAAGGGATATCATCTGCGGAGTGGATGATATGAAGAACATTTGCAGGGAACAGATGGTTAAAGGATATAGAAGCGACCCTATCTATCAGTTAGCAAAGGATTCGAACCGCACTTCACGAAACGGAATGATGCAACATTACCAAATATGCAATGGGCTACTTTACGCTACCACAACAGGAGGAGAAGATGATCTTTACATTCCGAAGGGTCATGGAGTGAATGGAGAAACACTAAGGGAGCTGATGATAGGAGAAATACATAATAAAGGACACCATAGCGCTGATCGAAACCTGCTGTATGCAACAGAATACATCTACTGGCTGGAGATAAGGAAAGATTTTAAAGACTATGTCGAGCAATGTGATATATGTCAACTGAACCGGGAAAGGACTACATTACCTACGGGCAACACCCTCTCACATCCTTTTCCTGCGGAGATATTTTCAAGCTATGCCATCCACTTCATGGGTCCCTTTACGAAGCTGAAAGAATATGATTCAGAACTGGTGGTAGTAGATAGAGCGGTTGGGTTCAGCTGGCTGATACCAACATCAGTAAACGCTACTGCAATTTCCACTATGGAGTTACTGCATCACCATATTTTCACCCCTCATGGAATACCTACGTCGATTGTTAGCGATGCTGATCTGCGGTTCACCTCCCGATTTTGGAAACAAACGTTGACGACGATAGGAGTCGAACACATTATGGCTACGCCTGGCTACCACCACACCAATGGACAAGCAGAAAGGAAGATTCGAGAACTGAAAACAGCATTAAGGAATGTTGTGAATGCCCACCAGACCAAGTGGCTTACCTTGCTCCCGGAAGTAACAGTTTACTTCAATGCAGGTTGCTCCGATACTATTGGAATGTCACCATATAAGCCTGTGTATGGACGAGAATACCAACTGCTCGATACCTATAAAGTCAATGCTACCACACTACCCGCATCCGATGATTACTACAATCGACACCAGGAGATCAGAAATGCGGCATACCCTGCGTTATGGTTGGCAGGAGCAAGCGCGAATAGAGTGGCAATTAAGAGGAAGAACTCATACAAACCTGTCGTGATTGGGGAAAGGATTATGGTTTTTGGAGACCAGTTTGCAATGGAATCCGGCAGATCTCGGAAATTGCCGCCACGCTGGCAAGGCCCTTTTAAAGTACTCGTATTTGGTGAACATCCCCAGAACTATACAGTTAGCATGGATGCTAGAATGTACCGAAGCAAGAAAGGAGTTTTCCACTGCTCAGTCGTCAAACCTTACCACCCTAACGATGATTTCCCATTTCCTGGATGAGCATTTGGAAAGCCGGCACCCATTCTCATAAACGAAGAACAGGAATAGGAAGTTCAATCAGTCATCGATTACAGAGAACGATATGGAAAGGGACAATTTTTAGTTAGTTGGAAAGGGTATCCGGCAAGCGAGAATAGTTGGGAACCAGTGGAAGGATTAGAACATGCGATGGAATTAGTTCAGGCATGGGGGACAGATAACATGCCAGGAGATGAATTTCCTCTGGTATTTTCTGGGTTTATTCCTAAGTGTTATTCCCCTACTAAAGACGGTTTTGCGGGCTATTAAAATGTACCCCGGTTGACTGAGGTTTTTGGGATCCTTATTTGAATTCTGATTATGATAGTGAGGATTAGGAATTTTCGTATTGTGTTTTGAAATAAGGCTTTTATTTTGTTTTCGGGGTGTAACCGATACTGGTTACTGGTTAGGATTTTCATGTATCAGTTGATACGGTTTGAGTTTTGAATATGTTTCAGGAAATGAGGTGTGCCTCTAGCCTGATAGTATAGGGTTTGATACTCTATATGTTTTATGTTTGGTTTCGAGTATTGGTTTGATGCTCTATATGTTTTATGTTTGGTTGCGAGTATTGGTTTGATACACTATATGTTTTATGCTTGGTTTCAAGTATCCGTTTGATATTCTATATGTTGTATGCTTGGTTTCGAGTATCGGTTTGATACTGTCTTTGTTTTATGTTTGGTTTCAGAGCTACCATTTTGGGAGTCCATTATGTTATGAGAACAAGGCTTCCGGTAGCCTAGGAAGTGTATTTAAGAACTGTTATTGTTCTTGTTACAAGGAGCAGACTTCGGCAGACAGAGTTTTCAATATACTTGGTTGAACAGTTACTCTGTTCAGTTCGCTTCAAGAATCTTTAGTTTGAGACCCACCAAACATCTCGGCGACTTCAGTCGTAGTGATAGAGTAAGAAGTCTATTCAACAACCTTGGCTAAAGCCTCCGGACTTGGATTCATTAGCTGCCATCTTGGTACAGAACAAAGCCCGGTAACCCTACGATTACCGCATCTCCCTGGAGGCGGTTACAGCTGACGCTTTATCCAGCCTTCATGATGAGAACGAAGATTCCCGACATACCGTTAATGATTCCAAATCAGAAGACGATTTACGTAGCCAATCACCCCTTTCATCCTTTCTTTTTCACGAAGAACCTACTATTGAACACGAAATATCTCGATTCGAAGCCCTCACAGTTGAGCACATCGGTGCTCCTTCAGAATGCGGAAGCAACTGAAGCCTAGATCAAGTACAGCTAGATGCAGGCGATTACAGAAATAGCGAACCCCTAAACGATTGGGGAGACCATCGAAGTTATACCGGTAGTAGGAGTGAGGAGGAACTTGAACACGCTGTAATTCATTGCGCATTCTGCAACATACGCTTCTGCCCTGACCACGAGGAATTGAAACCGAAGATTAAAATCTATGCTGGCTCCCCCTGCAGCAGCCCACCAATTACTAAAACCCCGCCTCACACCGACATTGTTAGAAATACCCATTCACCATGCCCCCGGCTCAATATCCGAGCCATCAAAGAACGTGTCAAGAAACCTTTAGGCGGTGGCACCCAATCTACTGAATGACAGACCCCCGAATACCAGGAACACCACCACAACGAGCCCCTCTATGGAGGGCTCCTTACATACCTAAATGAGGTTCCGATAGTAGAACCACCCTCCCTACCTCACGAGAAACGGGAGCTCTACAAAGTGTATGAAACACCGGAAGAGGAGGAAGAGGAAACGGTATTAGAAAGAGTGGTGGCCGAAAGGGATATCATCCAAGGAGTGGATGACATGAAGAACATTTGGACGGAACAGATGGTTAAAGGATATAGAAACAACCCAATCTATCAGTTAGCAAAGGATTCCAACCACACTTCACGAAACGAAATGATGCAACATTACCAAATACGTAACGGGCTACTGTACACTACCACAAGAGGAGGAGAAGATTGCCTTTACATTCTAAAGGGTCATGGAGTGAATGGAGAAACACTAAGGGAGGTAATGACAAGGGAAATACATAATAAAGGACACCATAGCGCTGATCGAAACCGCGGGTACGCAACAGAATACATCTACTGGCCGGAGATGAGGAAGGATTTTAAAGACTATGTCCAGCAATATGACATATGTCAATTGAACCGGGAAAGGACTACATTACCTACTGGCAACACCCTGGCGCTTCCTTTTCCTTTCGAGATATTTTTGAGCGATGCTATCGACTTGATGGGTCTCTTTACGAAGCTGAAGGGATGTGATTCAGTATTGGTGGTAGTAGATAGAGCGGTTGGGTTCAGCTGGCTGATACCAACATCAGTAAACACTACTGCGATTTCAACTATGGAGTTACTCCGTGACCATATTTTCACCCCTCATAGAATACCTAGACGGATTGTTAGCGATGCTGATCCTCGGTTCGCCTCCCAGTTGTGGAAACAAACTTTAAAAACCATAGGAGTCGAACACATTATGGCTATGCCTGGCCACCACCAAACCAATAAACAAGCAGAAAGGAAGATTCGAGAACTGAAAACAGCATTAAGGAATGTTGTGAATGCTCACGAAGCGAACTGGCTTACTTCCCTGCTGGAAGTAACAGCTTACTCCAATGCAGGTTACTCCGATACTATTGGAATGTCACCATGCAAAGCTGTATATGGACGAGAATACTAACTACTCGATACCTATAAAGTCAATGCTACCACAGTACCTGTATCCGATGATTACTACAATCGACACCAGTCGATCAGAAATGCGGCATACCAAGCATTACGGTTGGCTAGAGCAAGAGCGAACAGAGTGGCAATTAAGAAGAGGAACTTATACAAACCTGGCGAGATTGGGGAAAGGATTATGGTTTTTGGAGACCAGTTTGCAACGGAATCTGGCAGATCTCGGAAATTGCAACCACGCTGGTGAGGCCCTTTTCTAGTACTCGAATTTGACGAACACACCCAGAACCATACAGTTAGCATGGATGCGAGAATGTACCGAAGGAAGAAAGGAATTTTCCACTGCTCAGTAGTCAAACCTTACCACCCTAACGACGATTTCCGATTTCCAGGATGAGCATTTGCAAAGCCGGCACCCATTATCATCAACGAAGAACCGGAATGGGAAGTTCAATCAGTTATTGATTATAGAGAACGATAGGGAAAGGGACAATTTTTGGTTAGTTGGAAATGATATCCTGCAAGCGAGAATAGTTGGGAACCGGTGGAAGGATTAGAACATGCGATGGAATTGGTTCAGGCATGGTGGACAGATAACATGGCCGGAGATGAACTTTTTACGGTATTTACTGGGTTTATTCCTATGTGGTATTCTCCTCCTAAAGATGGTTTTGAGAGCTAGCAAAATGTGCCCCGAGTAGATAGAGGTTTTCCGGATCCTTATTTGAATTCTGATTATGATAGCGAGGATTAGGAATTTTCTTCTTATTTTTTGAAATAACGGTTTTATTTTGTTTTCGTGGTTTAACCGGTACTGGTTACTGGTTTAGGATTTTGAGCTATCAGTTGATATTGTTTTAGTTTTAAATTTGTTTCAGGAAACGAGGTGTGCCTTGAGCCTGACAGGATCGGGTTTGATACTCTATATGTTTTATGATTTGTTTCGAGTATCGCTTTGATACTTTATATATTTTATGTTCGGTTTCGTGTATCGGTTTGATACTCTATATATTTTATGTTTGGTTTTGAGTATCGGTTGGATACTCTTTATGTTTTATGTTTGGTTTCGAGTATCGGTTTGATACTCTATATGTTTTATGCTTGGTTTTAAGGCTACCATTTTGGAGTCGATTATGTTATCAGAACAAAGGCTCCTGGCAGCCTAGGAAGTGTATTTAAGAACTGCTATTCTTCTCGTTAGAAGGAGCTGACTTCGGCAGTTAGTGTTTTCAATATACTTTTTTGTACAGTTACTCTCTTCAGTTCGCTTCAAGAATCTTTAGTTTGAGACCTACCAAATATTTTGGAGCCTTCAGTAGTTGCGATACAACAAGAAGTCTATTCAACAACCTTGGCTAAAGCCTCCGGACTTTGATTCGCTAGCTACCACCTTGGTACAGAAGAAAGCCCGTTAACTCTAAGATTACCGCAGCTCACGCGAGGCGGTTACAGTAGCGAAGTGAGCCAGAACATGGTCACTTAATATCTCGTAGCTATTAATTTTTGAATTTGTTAATTATAAAGCCAGGAAAGAAATAGCTCTAAGGGACTCGGAACTCATTATCAAGTACAAGCGATGCAGCATTTATAGCAGTCCGAATATGTTGGGTATCATGCTGTCATGAGATTGACTCATTTAATTGTTTGATGCTTGGAGTTTTCCCAATAGTTCGTTCATTGCTGGAAAGATGTAGTGTAACTGGCCGTAATGTTTCTTTTATTGTAGCTTCAATTGCCACACGTGAAACGGTTCCAGAATGTCAATAATCCCCCACAAAGTATCCCAATCGGATATACGAAATTTATCATGCTGGAGAGATGTTGGAAATCCATCATTCTTGTGGTGTTCATTTCTTCGGATCGCAGAAGCTACAAACTCTTCCCAGGTTTCACGAAGCTCAAAGTCCCAGGTGAGCGAGTTGTAATCCCCTCCCACCATGTAGTATTCCCTCGAATCAAAGCAAGTGCCTGAGTTTCTTCACCATGAGGATGCTACACCTTCTCTTCAAAAACTTTCCCGTCGCTGAGTTGACGGCAAAATCCCGGTAATTATGTGACATAGCTTAACTAGCAGCCGTTTTCGCCTCCTCGACTCCAGCTATTCCACCTCTTCTTCTCTCTCTTGATGTGAATTTATCTCTGCTTCAAAAGCGGCTAAATTAGTTCCTCAGAAAAAGGCCTTTACGACTAAATTGATCACGTGACCAAAGCATTGCAAACGCCTTAGGACTGAATTAAAATCTATTCTCACACCTTGCAGATGCTTGGCAATATGCTCTTGCGCGGTATCGTTATTTGTCGCATCATCAAGTGTGAAATAGCCTATCCCATCCACAATTTTTTATACTTTAACTATATCCCAGAAGTGCTTAGCCTTGTTCTCTCTGGTACGTCTACCACACAACCTCCGTAATCCGAGTACAGTACTATGCAAGCATAGCGATTGGTCTATCCAGTAGGCTACTACTCTGAGAAATTCCCCATGGTTCACTGAGGTCCAGAGATCGAAGGTAAAACGTATGTTACTTTGGCTGCCAGCCAATTTGCAAATTGAATCAGATTAACTTCCTTGAAATTAGCTGCGTATCCAGGTCTTGATTGTATTTCCTGAACTCGGTAGCGCACGCGGCATCTCCGTATAGGTTACATTGTAGCCAAGGTTTAGATTAGCTAATTTCTCATTTGCTTCAATCTCCCGACTATAGCCAGGCTAGTGCTGATACTTACACAAGCTACCAAATACCCCAGTAGTACATGAAAGGAGCTTTGCTTGATCTGGCTGAAGTGGATGTGATTCAAAATCATCCAGCGAGTCAGTAGGTCGTGAAACATATCTGCATTGAATACTATTCATGGCTGCGTGTTTCTGAATGAGATTTCAATTAGGGCCTCACCAGCTTCTACCGGTATTGGCCCATTTCGATTTACTTTATGTACCTCCTGTAGGTGCTCTATCATACTTTTTTGTGGACAAATTGGCAAAGCTAGCTGCCACAGCAGTAGTCGGACCTATAGTGCGAGAGTAGGTGGAATCTTAATACTTAATCGCGTGAGAGCTAGTGTTATACATATGTCGAAGCTGAAATGGATACTACGCACAATGAGCACAGGGCCATCTAGTCTGCCTATCAATAGTGGTATACTTGTTCTCATTTTCGGGAAAGTATACACAACTCTTGCCAACCCTTTTCTTTTGCTGAAAAATTGTTCGGTAGGCACAGTTTACACCCCCCCCATCACCCATGTTGCTTCTGCTAGCAAATGTTGGAGTAATTAGGCCACTGGGAGCACTGCTTAAGACGCTTGTGGTAGGTCTACTCTTATGGCTAAAAGGTACTTCATTATTTGGTTCAGACTCAATATCTACCGTATTTAGTATTCCAAGAACCTCATTAACATCGAAATCCCAAATCGTTTCCTGTCATGCGCAATTTTCTGGATGAATTGGCATACTGTGGATTGGATCAAGTGATTGTACTTGGCATGTAAATAATTTGATCGCTGGGACGGCGGCAATGAGTATGAAAAATGCAATCAAAAAAACTCGCTGTAATTAATAAAGAAAGCCTGTTTCCGTACTCAGTAATGGATTGTTGTATTGCGATGCCTGATGAATGTCTGATATCATATCTTTCATTTTTTCAGAAACCTCCTCTTTCCGCTCTATTTATCTTAAGTTCCAAGTTCTCAGCCAGCCAGTCACTTTACTTTTGATTTCATTTCGACCTATATCCAACGGACATCTTTTAGTGGACTCTATTCTCAGATTGACCATTCAAGTAACCCGTAGTATTGAAATATTCAAACAGCTTTGGCTCAACCACTCATATTGAATAATTTTGGTTGCATTTGACGGTTACCTATAGTTACCCACAGTTACCCACTGTTGCCAGCCGTCCCACCGCAAACCCTGCAATCCCCTATAGATCCCTGCCGTTTCCCTTGAACCTGCCAGTCTACCACAGTCCCCCCACAGTCCCCTGCCGTCCTTTCTATCATAGGCTATCACTCGTAGTCCCCTGCTGTCCCCTGCTGTCCCCTGCCGTCCCCTGCCGTCCCCTATAGTTCTCAGCCACTCCCTGTCGTCACTTCCAGTCCTCACAGTCCCCATCCGTCCTCTATAGTCCCTATCTGGCACATTCCGTGCACGGGCCAACCTGTGATCTTCTGCTGTCTCAGGTTGTCGGGCATGTCATCCTGAGTGATGACAGCCGTCTTGGGATCTCACGGACGAGGGAGGGATATTTTTTGCCGTCCGGTCTGGTCCAGGGGTCTTGGCAATCCGTCCTCACGGTCCTACCGGGCCCCTAGCCCATTGAGAACACTGTGGGAGGGACTTGGGAACTGGTGTGGGCAACAGATCGAGATGTATGTTGCGAACCTCTAGGAATGGGTGTGGTGGGGAAGGTAAGATAAAGTTTTGCGGAGTTCAAGGTGGTATTATTTGATTGCAGTTGAGGTTGACCGGATAATATAGCCTGATTAGCAGCCGTGGCACCCCATTTTCACACCAATGAAATCAGCCGACAATCACGTGTCACGGCATAACACTTCTTAATCGTGATGCGATCTTGGCAACAAAATTTGCCAGCATTAGCGAGATATTACAGTCAGGTGTTTGCCTAGTCAGACCTAGGGTGGGGGTTATGGATCGTGTTGCTAGAGTTGGTCACTTGCATCGAGGGCTCAAGAAATCTCCGACAAGTATCATACCGCATTAACTGGCAATATTTGCCTGCCGCTAGTACGTTGAAATAGGAGTTTTCTTTGTAATCTGTCACAAATTGGCAACACAACGTCATCACTTAACCATTCATGGCGAAGGCTGGACCTGTTTTGCTTCCTTCCTTGGCTGTATTGAAGGTTTTGCCTTAGCCGCTACTTTAGTTCAACGTACTAGCGGCGGGAGAATCTTGCCATTTAATGAGGTATGTTGTCGTGCGAGGTGTCTAAAAGGTGTACTCGTGCCAAGGTGGTGACTGCGCCACAACCCTCAAGAGAGTTGCCGACGGCTCAAAGGTCTTTAAGTCCTTTTACAGCTTAACGGTACCTTTGACATTTCCATAGAAAATTCATAGCTCAAGACAACATAACATTACAGCAACCTACACAGCAGGAAGCAGGAAGTGAGGTGGGAATACCTGCAGAACATGTTCTAAAATCAGAATTATTCATATTAACATTCACACCAGTTCTATCACCGAATTAAGTTACTGTAGAATAAGGTGGGAGTCAACTACAGTATGCTCACTCAGTTTAGCTACAGACGGCTATCTAACACCCGAATGGATAAACAAAGTATCTAGCTTCAATTAAGGCATACAGGTATAATATTCCATTCTATATTTATTTTTGCAAGCTTGCTTGCCGCTTGATAAGAGTAACTATTATTTTTGATATTTGTTTTATAGGCTTGAATTGTATGCCTCTTTTTTAAACTTGTGCCTTCATTTTGATTATCAATGACTTGCATTTAGCATGCTCTGATCTTTTCTTTGTATGACAACAAAGCTTCTATGATAAGCAAGTTTCTATGGCACCGCCCAAGGTACCGTTGAGCTATAAAAGACCGTTGAGCTCTAAACGACCGTTGAGCTGTAAAATACCGTTGAGCTATCACGCACTTTCTTGCTGGTGCCAATGGTTACGAGCCAGTAAGTCCCTGTGTGTCTGGGCGTAGTCACAAACTTGGCATGAGTATCAACACCATTTCAAAATGTGACAACTCATCTAAATGGGGGAAAGGTGTATATATGATGAAATCATCATATCAGGTAATCCCGGGATCTTGTAGTTTAGGTATATATAGTCTTATTTGTTAGACAGTATGATATTGTGAAAATAAAGGTATTTCTAAATACCGAGTTGACTAATCAAAGTGAACCTTAGACCACTGAAAAGTAAATTTCTGTATTTTATACCCCTGACACTGATTACATAAGATGCCACATTTTGAAATGGCATTGTTACACTTTTTAGACACCTCACACTCTATTTCTTAACCTCAGCTTTTTCAGGAGGCCGTCACATTGCCTATCTCAAATATTTTCCGGTTTCTCTTGCTCAAATTACACCAGAGGAGCTAGGCTACAGAATCACACCTCTCCAGGAGCATAAAAGCATCATTGGAGTTAACATTTCTGGCTCACCATCCCAGCTCTCATTCCCTGGTTTTTACCCCACGGCCAGATAGGTCCAAGCAAATAGGCGCCCCAGCCTCGCCATCTTTCATACTAATGTTTTACACTGTCTAAGTCGGTTCTGTTTGTAAAAACACTTGTTCAGCCATTTCTTGTTGGGACTGACGCTTTCCGAATATAGTGGTTTGAAGGAAATAAGAAATAACTGCGCTTGAATTCTATCTTTATTCATCCATCTAACCATGCCAAGTTGAGTTGACATGCCACTTTCCACCACCCCCCCCCAAGCCCGTATCGCAAAATTCGCCTCCAACAACCGCCCAGCACCCCAGAGCTTAAGCTGCGAATTCTTCAAGGTCCCAAAGGGGTTCTCTTTGAGAAACCTCACCCAACCTAGCAGCTACATGCATCTCAGGTCCCCCTTCCGCTTGCGAGCCAGCGGGGGTCCTGCACACACCAGCCATGTCAATATCTGGTGGGGAGTCATGTGTGAAGATCCGTTCCCCTGCGCCTCTCATATTCGCGAGAACTGATTGGCGGAAGTGCCACCTAAGGAGTTGATCCGACACACGGTAGGGATCGGCCGGGTTGCGACACACGGGATCCAGAATTCTGCCATCCAATCCTCGGATATCAGGGTCAAACACAACAATTTTGTAATTGTCATCGGGGTTCACAGAGACAAGGTACTGATCAAATTTCAGGTGCATGGTTGCGTCAAGGAGAAACCAATTTTGGCAAGAGTTGATCTTGGAGGATCGAGTATCGTCTGTGTCAGTGATCCATCGCCCATAATTAAACCGAATCCACAAACTTTCATGCTCGACAGGAAAAATATGGGCAGCTTGGAAAGCAACCCAGTTATTGGCCTCGATAAGAATTTCTGTGTTGGTGACTCCTGAGAGAACACACTTCCTGTCTCGATTGCGAATTTCATGGCGGAATCGCTCTTCCCTACTGGTGATGTTATTGAGAAATCATCCGGGCTATCCAAAGCTCATCACTGACTTGAATAGGGGCTGGCAAAGTTAGCAATTAGACCGCCTATTACAGGACCCGGCATGGAGAACCCAAGCATGAATCTCGATTTAGTATAGATGATCTGATGTGCACAGAAAGTTTGCCATGCAGGGTTTGCCCCGTGTTTAGGTGCTACATGTCGGGGACTTGCAAACGGGGACATAGAGTACATACCATCACAATAAATACCGTATGCTCCAGCTTGAAGAGGTGTGTCCATTCCAGACACAATATGAAGTGATATTCTCTCCACAACAAGGACAGAATGCCCATCAACCACAAGCAAGATCCCTAGGATGTCGAGAAAGTTTGCCTCCGTTATGGACCCATTCTGAACTAGCCCCCCAACAGCCTCGCCCGGATTTCTAGCATCGTAAAAGAGAACATTGCGTGGGAGAGAGCGACTGAGAGACATCTTTAGTATTGGTGATTGTCGTAAAAGTAAATGTAATCGCGGGAATGACTTGAGAAGTGGTGTAGGCAAGAAGTAGCTATATCTCCGAGGTGTACGTTGCTAGATACCTCTCAGAGAGAGGGGGTGAAAATGGTACGATAAAGTTCTGCAGAGCTAGAATAGTGGCCCCTACGTAATCTCGTAGCCTCGGTCGTTTGACGGGGGTTGGGGTGGACCTTCTCCTATCCCCCGCTACATCTACCAGGCACTCCAGATTCAAACCCACCAAGATTGGTCGACGATTACGCGTCCTAACACGTAATCCGAGAAAGTCTCTGATGATGGACGCCAAAACAGCAATCTTAGCAACAAAGTTCATGGCATTTGGCCATCGATACAGTCGGTTGGGTGACTGAAAAGAGATCCTCTTTAAACATTATAAATCTACTTAGGCACATAGAACTCGAATGTCGTTGGTAGCCAAGACATCGGCAGGGTCTTTCCAACCTTCGAAGGACAATTGGTCAGTTATCACTTGTGTTTTATCAGTACTGTATTCTCCTGGAATTACAGAATAATCTACCGTGAATGCATCGCTCTGGGCTCCCTAAGCAGTGGTAAAATTGACAGAATTTCTTCATCTGTCCCAGACTTTGTACTCTTCTAGCTTGTAAGTGATCATCTTGGTTAGCACAAGCTAGTACTGCGATGATTCAATCAGGCCCACTGATTGCGACCTAACCAATTCAAACCGCGGCCAAGAAGTGACAAATGTTTCCCCGAGTCGACGATACTGGCCCATTAATGCTCATGAAACTGGGTGTTTGAAAATACATGGATTGATCCGGGTGTGCAGCTGGGAATCTCGTTATGCTGCTGGATATAATGGGTTGCAGGCAGAGGGGAGGCGCTAATGCTCAGTCACCTACCTTTACTGATTGTCATGGTAGAGTGGTCTCTTATGTTTCACCTTAATTCTCTTGTCGCGATGAGAGCAGAAAGAGCCTTTCCTTTTTTCACCTTTTGACAAAAAAGAACAATCTATCATACTTCGCCCAATCGTGGCCCTTATCTCTCCCTTCCCTTCTGTCCTCACCTAGCTGAAGGTCGTTTCTTGCCCTATTCTTTGACCAAGCTCAACCCACAATTTCTTCTGCCCTGGTTCTCATACTTAACCAACAATTCTTATGGTTCAAGCTCTGCAAAAATTGTGCCTGGCAGAAAATAAGGTGTTACATATGGCTGTGCACAGGAAATCTCAAGGCGGTTATCTTGGCAGAAGATATCTGGAATGTAGTATTTGAGATAGAGGACGACTACTAGCTATTCAAAGATTCTCCAGTAGTAAAGATGACGACTCTGGAGTCTTCCAACCTCAATATTGTAGTAGTGCCTCAGTTTTTACATCTCCAATAGTGCTGGAAGAGTAAAACCTTGCAATGGTGCGAAATTACAAGGGGTAAACTCCCGCACCATGCACAGAATTATACCAACTTTGGAACCTTCTACCTATATGGAGTATATATTTGGAGCCAGCGCAGCTCCATTGCCATCAGTTCAATTCTACTGTATTTTAACTTATATGAGATATTTAGCTACTTGGCTATTCAGCTGGGCCCTTTTAAAGATTGTATATAAAGGGGCACTAAATCAGATCAGGTACTAGGACAACTTGTCTTCTCATGAGGAGGCTGATATGTTGGAGTTTCAGAAATATTTTCAATGACTCAAACACTCACATATGGATAGCACTCGTTCACCCATTTTGATACCCTGACTGTACTACTGAGAAAGATGATGACTTTCAGGAGATCTAGGCCCAATCTGTTCCTACACCTAGATCAGGTAAGTAATATCTGCAGTTTCTTTCTCATCCTCTCTACTTCTGTCAATATCTGGCCCATCATATTCCTATTACTAGCCTGTAGGGTTAGGACCTGAGATGAATGGTATGACCTGAAGACCTAAATATCCCAATTGTCTTATGCTAGCATTTCAGATTTCGCAGAGAGCTAGCTCGCAACCGGGGGTAGTGGACACAACCACCACCTTGGCATGATTATTAGTGATGCGGTGGAAAAAGAAAAGAATTCAAGGTCAGTAACAGAATTACTGCGAGTTCGTGCCGCTACGGTTGTGGCGGAATATAAGTGGGTTACAACTCGGACGGCAGTCATAATTCGCTGCTGCGCTACGTTTTATGTCCTGTTGAACAATACCTGTAATGTCGATGCATTGATGCGGGATGCTATGTCAAGCGAAATAGTCAATTCTATCGTACCTGTGATTACCATACCACAACCTCTGCCAACTGTGGGGTCCTCAACTCCCGGTACTCGAGTGCCACGTTGTCTCATCAAATTGGCTATCTCTGTGCAAGCTTTTTATCCCCGCTCTATGACAAAAGTCCTGTAATAAGAGATAAGACTTAGCAAAAAAAGGGAATAGGAAGATGGCGTTAACCCCTGTTTGGCAGCTGAACTGGAACTGATGCTATCTCTTATTCCATTTTTGTTGAGTATGTGGCTTTATTGGAGGTAGTTGTACTGGAGCACCTTATCGTGGCTAGGATACTGTAAAAACTCTATCAATCGAAGTGTGTGCTCTGTATTCACCAATTCCTTTCTTTGCACAAGGGGGGAGAAAGTATGGCAGAAAAAGAGATTCTCAGCCACTCTGAGAGACAAAAAAAAGAAATGAGAAGCACTCTACCTTACCAGATGAGGCAAATGCAACTGAAATGATATAGCATATGGTTGAATTATTTCAGTTTTCATGGTTTTACAGCCCTGCCTAGATATAGACAATTTGACATGCTGACAAGGTAAACAATCACTCCGTTCTCAACCCGAGTCATTCTATACCACCGCGCATCGGGATGCCCTGACACAATATGAATAGAAACTCTATGGTAGGCCTCTCCACCCAGCTAACAAAGTTGACATCACCTCCATCGACACTTCTCAGCACCTACCATGAAGGCAGTGAAGGCCACAAATCGAATCTGTCAATCATGTTGGCATACCTGGTTCTCCTACCTCAGAGCTCATGGCAGAACTGTATATCAAGCCCAATAGATACAGATTGAGCCAAAGACTGTTGCCAGCTGGTCGCTCCCCAGATCGTACACTCAATTTGCCAGAGGGAGTGCCAGGTTAGCCCCTCACAGCAGCTCTCATACACTGACAAAGGCTTCTGATTCGTTGAGCCCACCTGCACAGTCTGCTCTACCTGATTTGTTAGCGACACTGGGATAACTAGTGGTCGAGGGGGTTGACTCAGATATGTGAAGGAAGGTCATCTGTTGTCTTGAGAGTAGGTTGAGCTGGTGCGGTGTGTAATAGGATTGCATGGGTGGGCTGGATTGTGAACAGAGCCCTCACCCATAGGTATAGCCACTACCTCCATCTCCACCGCAGGACCCCTCTGGGTCTACTGCAATGACTCCAAATTCCGATACCAAGATCGATTTGATCCCTCTTTAGCTAATAATCAACCCAGCATATCTCCATTACCATAATAACTGAACAAATTCGTCCAGTCTCTTGCTGCATCAGCCAATTCCGGAATGGTAAGAAATAAGATTAGTCTAGATATTGGTGTAAATAATAGATTGCATTAGGCTAGTGGTGGTTGGTTCAAACCGGCCTATGAGAAATCACCACGAAGACTAAACTCTCTTCCCTTGCTAGCTCAGATTTAAAACATCCCGGGACAAACATACCAAATTTTGTATCCTGTTGGGGTGCGCCCGCCAAACCGTGTCAACTGCACAGTAAAGGCCTCAACCGCCAGTGTCGTTCGTTCCCAAAGACTTCCCCAGCACGCCCATTTCTAAAGCCCGCATCCTCCTTGGCTGTTCAGTATCAGCACTGTCTCGGCATCTGTGGCGGCAGTGGTGTCAGGCAATCAACGCTGCCGTATATATCAAGTGAACTATCGCCCACAGTATACTCACGGAGTGGGCAGGTGTATTGTAGGCATCCGGAGCCTCAGACCGCGTGGCCTCTTTTGTATCACCAGCATTGGTGCAGGTTGCTGCGCGGGTAACTGGCGGTCTACTACGTACCCACCATGCCCTCCGCCAATGTCATTCCTTCATCTCGCGGAGCACTGCATCACCACACTCTCCTGAACACCTCATACCTCCTTCCTCAAACCTTATTACAAGACCGAACCACCCACCTTACAATCTCTCACGTTTCAGGTAAACTTATGTCTCCAGCTAACAAACTGTTCTCCCGTGTTCATTGGTTTCTGTGAGTACACGTTAAGTCTGAATTTAATCTCAGAATGCCTACCCCCAGTGAACCCAAGCGTCCAGTCCGTCCGTCTTCAAGCGTGGACGGGACGGACGGCAGTGCATGGGAGGATGCCCCGGACGGACGGGCATCTTGGCGTCCGTCCACACCACTGCCCGGGACGGGCGGGCGGGCCCTGCAGGTTTCTAAAGATGTGGGATGTTCCAGGTTTCTGCCAGTGACGGCAGGTGACGGTCGGGCCCTGTAGGTAATGGCCGGGCCCTGTAGGTAATTGCCGGGCCCTGCATATGAGCACTGGAAGATGCCATTTATAATAAGACTCCAGGGCCCGGGCGTCAACCCCCAGGACGGCCGTCTTTATGAAATGCGGACGCCATGCCCTACCGTCCTCATCCACCCTGCCCGGGACGCCCGGGACGGTTGGGAACACTGCCTACCCCAGCACATGAAGGACCTGTTAGTTGGTTTTGTTCAGAATTTGGCTTGTGGGAGTCCCGAGGTCATCTGGACGAGGCTAACTCCTTAAAAGTTGATATCAGAACGCCGAGTATGCCTGATCAGTTCCCCCAATTCCTTAAGCAAAGCTAACTTTATTCCAGCTATCGAGATGTTTCGCGGTTCCAACATAGAACGTAAGAAGATTCCGGACTCCGCACTCACTCCACAAACTGGTGGGGACATCACATACTATCCGTCGGTTGTTCTTGAAAGTGCTTGGTCCGAATCCTTTCGCCAGTTGTATCGGGGCGCCGACCTATGGCAACACGGCACCCATGGCCACGTTAAAGTTGTGGTATTGGTAAAGGTCTTTCCACAAAACAGTAATAACCGGGTGAAGGTTGTCCTAGTCATTTGCTGGATGAACTCATCAGGGGTACCCGTCCGCACTGAATTTGTATGTTTTCCCGTAACCTCAACCACCTTGCTCCCTACTCAATCTCTAATCACTGTCTTTACATTAGAGTATCTGCCCGCCACCTGATGTGCACGTTGAAGACCCGTTATTACAATTGCGGAACTTTTCGCGGGGGGCACCCCGGTTGAGCTAGGTGGGGAAGCGCGGTTGCCCTTAAATCTGCGACGTCTACGTGATCGCATGCTGCCGAAGATTTATGCACTTGGCAGTATTCCAGCCTGATCCAGCTCTACTTTGTATTTTTAGTTTATAGTGGGTATTGTGGCATCCTCTGAGAATAAGAGCTGGTTACCTGAGATATCTGTTTCCAACCTCCAGATTCGTGAAAGCAGTTTGACATATGTGAAAGGATTATACCACACCGGGTATTCCCAACGGTCCTGCGTTGAGCGTGTAAGGACAGCAGAGCATGGTGACAGTTGGCCATTGAGACAGCTGCCATTGCAGCTGACGCCCGGGCCCTGTAGTCCTGGTACAAATAGAACAGTCAGATCGAGATTAGTGAAGCTCAGCGGTCATCTGAAGTCTCATGTGGGGATCGGGCGTATTCCCCATCATGAGACACCAGTTGGGCCAGCCCGCCCCTCCCTGGTCGTGGCCCGGACGTGCACCGCCCTGCCCACCTGTCGCCGGGACCCCCCCCTGCACTGCCGCCCGTTCTGGGGTACAGGATGGATGAACATGACAGTAGGGAACCCAGAAAACAGCAACAATCGACCACGGGTATTTGGCATTACTGGAAAGATATTCGGGGATTATAGTGCCCTCTGACAAACTACACTAAGTGACGTGGAGGATTGACAATCTATTGTGACCTCCTGACGACTGCAGACTCATCGTGAGATATATTGCACTGAAGTCCGAGTTTAGCGGAATTCAATATTGTTGGATGGTGGCCTATAGGGCATGGGGTTATGAAGGTTTGCGGTTGGGCAGGTTTACGGGTATGTGGTTAGGAGACGGAAGGATACAGGGTATGAGTTTTTGTGGTTTCCTACGGTACTGCACCTAGCAGAGGTTTTGTTCTTTTCGCATTCTATGCCAGTTGGCATAGGGTATTAGTTTTCTGATTTCTTTTGTTTCCTAGGTATACGGAAGTTTGCACATTGGCATTGTTGAGGTTCCATGGATCACGATGGATCATGGAGAGTTTTGGATTGCAGGAGATTTCCTGTTGTTAGCTTTAACGTAATTTACCGGGATGCGGCTCTTCACCCATATGCGGCTCACCATAGCAACCATTGGAAAACCCAATGTATAATTGATTATGGACATAAATAATAATTCAACCACTTTAGAAATTGGTTACAAAGTACTTTTAAATATGGGGAATCAGAATATGTAGCTTTTATTTATTAATAAGCAAATTACTTGTTGGTATAGTGGTTTAAAGAATAGTTGTTTTAAACAAAACTACACTAGTACAGCATGTATAAAAATGCAAATATAAATAGGAGGACCTTTATAACCTAATAGAGTAATTATTTTGACTTTATAAACTTAGAATAATATAGCTTTCTGGTAATTCATAAGCCTATTGGCATGTTATACTAACTGAAAGAGGGGAGAAAAACTACATAGAAAATATATCATTTTTACTATATGATATCTGTTTGTGAAGATTAGATATAAAGTGGTTACTTTGTAATATTCTTTTCTACAACTATTTAACTAAGTTTACAAAGTTTCAAGAAGTATGAATAAGTTGTTCAGGTTTTATAGTGAACAGCAGGAAATCTACATTAAAGTTCAGTGTGATTAGAGTTGAAGTTTGAAATCTCTGAGTCCCATTACCTAAAAAGACTAAAACTCTTTCAATAACTTTAACAATATGGGTAGACTAGAAAGCACTACTTTGGACCTTCTCCTGAATATGTAGCTTACTTAGTTGCAGCTTGAAGGTTGTATTTCTCTCTAAATTACTTTAAAATAATATTGGCATTGAATTTATCAGACTTGACCTAATGGCTTGAAAACTTATATATGATCTTGGATCATGCTAGTGAAGAATGTTAAAAATTATTATAATATTATATAAATCCTATATGTAGATATCATCTATTCTTGTTTATAAGATACTTTTTTGGTTTTAGTTCTGTGTTTAGTCTCAATAGCCCCCAAAATAGCTACAAACAAATCCTAATGCACTTAACACATCAAATCCAAGACCTAGGAGATCCTACAATTTACTTAAACTAGTGTTTTTGCAATTATTTTCAATTTTCCCAACCCACTATTCAAACCAAAATGATATTTGAACTACTCCAGAACAAACTGAGTATACAAGAAGAACCATTCCTTATTATCAAATGAAAACTCCAGATTCTGATTCTCCATATTTAAAAGTACCTTTTAACAACTTTTCAATATGGTATCATTATTGTTTGTGTAGATAATCAAATATACATTTGGTTTTCCAGTGGTTGCCATGGAGAGCCGCATCTGGGTGAAGAGCCGTTGCACGGTAAATTACGTTATGTGTTTCTTTAGAGTTTGTTTAGTTTCATGCATGCTAGATTGTTGTTGTTTTAACTGAGATATATATTTCTTAGTTTATTTTTGGCTAGCATGTGCAAAAGAGAGTAGGAGAATCTATCAACCCTTCATCCCCCCACTTGGTTTACCCTTAGAGTCTTTCGTGATGCCATTTTAGTTTGTTTATTTTTCTGTGCTTTCGTTGGGCACGCAGAGGTTATGTATGAGCCATCGCTTCGAGGGAGGCCATGCAGATTTTTTTATTTTTAGCTGTACTTTATATCGATTGAAGCCGGAACGAGGTTATCCACTATGATGAGCTGCGAGAAGCTTACAGAAACCAACTATCAAAGGTGGTCAGCGCAGATGAAGTCAACACTACAGAGAGATGGTGTTTGGTGTTTTGTTACCCCAGAGGAAGTGAAGCCTTCCCCACCAGAAGATCCAGATGCAGGTACTACTAAGGGTGCAATTGAAACATAGATTTCCAATTACTGGGCGCACTACAATCGAGCTACTAGAACGATTTGCTTGGTTATTTCGGCGGAGCTACTCCTGGAATACATGTTGATCGCTGATCCCGCTGTTTTATGGGAAACGATTTCCACTAAGTATAAGGACTTAGTGAAGGAACGTGGAAGGAAGATCAGGGGCCAGTTGGCGAGGATTTCCTTGAAGGAGTACAGTACAGTTAAGGGCTACTTCCTACAAATTGAGGAATCATGTGCTGATCTGGCGGTGATTCAGGGTTCAGCAGTCTCCGCAGAGGAGAAAGTTAGTGTGGCAATACATGGTATTCCCGGAGAATGAAAACTAGTTTAGACTGTTACTAGCAGTAATATTGCCTGCACCTATATAGATATGAGATCGCAGTTGAAGGAAGACGAAGCCAACTTACAGAAGGCACTTGTAATGCCCACCGTAGCAGCCATGTTCATTATTGAGGCAGCAGCTAAGAAATTTCATTTTTTCGACCGGAGAAGACTCTCTGCCAGCTGGGATCCTGGGAGAGGATATGGTAACTGAGAATGACGGGACAGGAAGGAAGACAAGCAAGAATGCAATGATGCAGATATTGTGTTCTATAATTGCGACCAGAATGGTCATCGAAGGGCACATTGTGGAAGGTGCAGAGGAGGAGCCTATCACGGTGATCGAAGTTCCCAGAATGCGAGGAGTCACTAAGCGGAAGTTTTACTTTTGCAGGAGACAAGCAATGCTGCTGGCCCCAATCACCGAGTAGTTGCGGTATGGTTAAGTATTGAGGCACTATGCAGAAAGAAGGAAGAAGATGAAGGTACAAGAGGTGGATCTAGTTGCTTTATTGACACTAGGTGTTCAAGGCATATGAATGGAGATAGGTCATTGTTTGTAGAGTATAAGGCATTTGAGAAGAACGAGTGTCAGGTTGAAGTATCAGATAATCACTTAGTTGAGGTAGAAGAAGTTGGCAAGATTAGTTTAAGGTTGGTAGTATTTGGAGTGGTTATACCGGCAACTGTTCACAACATTCTACTTGTCCCATTGCTTGGAACAACATTGATATCCCATGCACAGCTTGGAAAGGCAAGAATACATGTCGAGCATGTTAAAGACTATGGGCTTTACCTGAGGGTGTTTGGACTTCAAGGTAGGATTGTTGGACTGCCTCCGAAGGTTGACCACATATATCCACTGTTGCTAGCCAATCCAGATATATCCAAGAGTGCTGTCGATAAGCCATGCTTTCCAACCACTTATCTTACTGCAGTTTCGACATTATTTCTCCTATGGCACCAGCGACCGGCACATCCTGGGCTAGCGGCTACAAAAGAGCTTACCAGGTAGTGTTCTGGTACACCTACTCACCTTACAGGTGAATTCGATTGTGTCAACTGCTTGTGTGGCAAGCAGACTCGGAAGTCATTTACACCTCTACCTATAACATCTCGCTCTACATGACCCAGGGGGTTGATTCACAGCGATTTGTCTGGTCGGATTCTTACTTTGTTGCTCCCCTCAAGTCTGTATTATATCATCTTTGCCAATCATTTTACTCGTTTTACTATGATTTACTTTTTTTGAAAAAGATGTTGGAAGCTTTCAAGGCTTTCCAAGACTACGACACTACTGTGATAAAGCATTGGACGGTGAGAGCAGCAGATCCGGCAGATCCGACTACCGCCAGCCCTCTTCTGTTTATTCCCAAGCTTCGTACAGATAGTGATGGGGAGTACACATCCCAGGACTTTACAGAATATCTTTCTCACCATGGTATTGAGGCGCAAGTCACGACCTCCTATTCACTGAAGTCTAATGGGGTAAAAGTAATTTGCTAATAGGAGAATTAGGGAATGTCTGAGAAGTATGATGTCAGGGGCAGGAGTGCCAAATTGCTTTTGGGCTTAGGGCGTTGCAACTGTGACTTATCTCGAGAATTGCTCACCTACTCGTGGATTGGAGGACTTGAAGAAGTACTTCCATACTGCATTTGAGAATTGGTTTGAGAGAGTTCCTGGTTTGCGTCATCTAGGTATTTGCAGTTGTGTTGTGAAGGTTCATGTACCAACAGAGAAGACTAAGAAGCTTGATAAGAGAAGTGAGAAATCTGTTTTTGTAGGGTAATGCTTGACAAAAAAGCAGTACAATGTGTATAATCCTGTAATGAGAAAGATGTCTTTTACAAGAGATGTGGTTTTCCGGGAAATAGGGAAGTGGGACAATATGGATCGCACTACTACTAAAACTACAGGTTCTACTAGAGGGAAGGCAATCAAGTACGAGCTTTTCCAATTTTCGCATCAGTTCAAACTGTTTATACTGAAGCAAGAAGATATTCTTGTCATGGAAGAGTTAATGGAAGATGCTGTACAAGCAGAATTACCAGGGTTAGGGAACCACGCCCTATGCTCAGCGAGAGCCAATCGGTTAACCGCCGAGGGAGTAGAGAGATCACGGTCTGCAGGTCGGAGAATTCGGGTGAGAATAAGGAGTATGTAGCCTAAACAAAAAATGGAGTCCAGACGATGTTAACAACAATAAAAGGAGTCGGCGGACAGTCAGTTCGTGTGTGCGCTGTGAACACTCCACAGTGGACATGGGGAGTACTTGTAGATAAAAGCGAGGCGCTCAATGGTGGGTGGAATCACGGTCCCGTACCATTACAGGAGCCAGCGGGTTCAGTGCCTTAGTGATGTTCGGCATTATGAACATTGGTGTTTGCGGTCGGTGTACCTTTCCTGTGAAAGCGTGTGCAAGAGAAATATATTTCGTAGGGTTGGGCACCAAGCAAGGGAAGCGAGCGAGGTGTAGGCTCTTCTATGAAGACGGATTGTAGGACATGATGAGAAAAAACAGGCAGCATAGCATAGACCGTTCTGAAGCGATGATAGTGTCAGAGTGAAGGCAGTTTCATGTCTGTTCCAAAACACTCATCAGTACGCAGGTGGAGGGGGTATATATACCATAATTCCTCTTACCAGGCGGAGCAGATTGTGACCATGCACACGGCACGGAAATAAGTTAATCTCCCACCATAGGTGTAGGAGATAATGTAGGTGTGGTGAGAAATCGGCGCATCATCTGTGCGTAGTGGTGTGCTAACTGCAGATAACTACATATTTGTCCAGTCGCCGACTTCGCATTCTAAGCGAGGGGTGGGTGACAGGGTGAACAAACCTTGTGCTGTGCCGGAACCGGAAGGATGTCCGAACATGGTATCCGAACTCTTTTATATGTACGGACTAGGTTCATTATGCTGTCATCATGTCACCGCATGGTGCCGATGCGTCTTGCATGGCTGACATGCGTCATGCATGTAGTCACCCCTGGTGGTGTTTCTGGATTCAGTAATTGAATACGGGAGAAGAAGACTTACCTTATTAGGAAGTGTATTCCGACTTCCCTTTCAGGAAAGGGGACCGCACTTCCTATTACAGAAGTCAGGTGTTGCCAAGCATTCAGCCTCAGTCCAAGCCACCATCACGAGTATCATCACGTGCCTGACTAGCCACAACTTAGCCATAGTGCCACTGCGCCACAATGCCATCATCATGTGATGCGCCACTTTGCCTCAATGCCATAGCGGCATCTTCAGCCACCGCACAACACGCCACCTGCACCGCAGGTTAGCCACCGAAGTGGCTAGTTAAACTGTAGGGGTTTGAGTTAGGAGTTCGGGTTAGGGTTAGGCGAGGGTCAGGATTATCAGTCCTAGACCAAGCTTTCTAACTTCAGTCTGTGAGTACTGAATGACTAGCAATACAGACTTTTGCGTAGGGCTGTCAGGGTGGAAAACCATTCCAATAGATTACATTTACTATGCGGAAACCTTCAATGTCACTAACACATGGCCAGGGCCATTGTGTGTCTTACTCTGCTGGTGAAAGGCGGGAAACGGGTAGCCAGGCACGAAGCGGATAACTATACTCTTAGGATCCTGCTGTTAGGCGGACGCCAAACTTAACTATATAACTGAGGGACATAGGCCAAAAACGCATCGATTGGAGAATCTGTCAAGGAAGTCTCGTCTCGGTAGAAGAGGTAAGGTCAAGATTTAAAATGTAAAATAATCTTATATTGATGAGATCTCGTCTCTATTGCTTGATGATGTCTGTAAAGCTTGGGAGGCACTTCGATATTTATATCCTGCGTCTGAGTGTTCGTGGACTACTTCTAACTACTATGCCTCAGAAGTACCACTCTGGTATTTGTATGCAAATGTCCAGGATCTTCCAAGTGCGAATACCGCTTGACCAGGAAACTTAGCACACCCTTGGGCGGACACGGAATAGTATTCCTCTGTTGAGATGACTGTGCTATTTGTTATACCAAACAGCGGCCCTCAACTTAGATGTCCACATAGACTATTATATTACTTTAGAGTTGTTCACTATCGTTCCCGTAGTCTCCTCGGTCATGAAGTGATCAGGTTCATGCCAGATCACGTAGTGCCAATCGCAAGTCTGAGCCCAACGTGTTATCGTTTTAAGGGGCTCCGACTTACCTAGGCCTTCTATTCTCAATGTCCTTCCCCTTGGTCCCCCGGCCTCCTTAGAGGGGTCCTATTACTAGGACCAACCAACCTACAGCTGATCTCAGAAAGGTTTGGGTAGATTTGGTGTTCAACTAGTAGCTTCCACTACTGGGATATCCTCTGGGAGTCTCTCGCCGAAAACATCCCGTCACTTTGTGCCCGGAGCTTAGGATACGTAACTTCGAAGCCTAAAATCTCATTGCGCCTGCGACGGACTTCCTCCGATCAACTTCCCAGATGTCGTCCAAGGTGCCCTCTCATATACCCTGCAAACAGCATAGAGTTTGCTGGCCTGCGGTGACGTATATGGTGTTATGAAGTGGGCTTCATTGATGTGACATTTTACTTATTGGATGCAACTCTTGAAATCTGGCTAATGATGTGCGGGCCCCATAAGGGGGCCAGAGGGGGGTGTTGGCTCCGGTAAATCGAGGGTCTGTACACAGTTACCCTACCGTGGATCTTGTGCACATGTCTCGGATTTCTATATGCCTAACACCTGCATTATACAAGAATGGGACTGTTACTCGTGACTTAACAAGTGTTAGGAAAGGATATCTCTGGGTTGGATTACGTTGGCTTACACTACAAGTGATGTAACATCCACCACTGGTGGACAGCAGTCTGTCCCATTACTTCCCACCAAAGCACTGCACTAGTGGGGAAGAAACGTTTTTGCGCAAGGGTACTTTATTCCTACCCGAAAACGATCAATTTCTAAGGACGGTGGGAGTAATGTCCCTAGTCACCGTCGTCTCTTCCTGTGAAAAAAGACCTACCTGTTTCTTGGACGGGAAAGTTCAGTCTCATCTGAGGATTCACGCCGAACTGCACAAGATGGGCGTCAGCTGATGGAATGAGCGTAGTGGGTATAGACTCCTGGCCTTGTTCCTACATCTCCTCATTGTCTACAACAATATATCCCTTAAGTACCTCAGCATTGTACTTATTGTTTATCTCCCCCAGTTCCTAAAATGCTGGAGCGACAACCCAAGTTTTTTAATGTGTGCGAGAGGGGAGATTGCAACATCCCGACCCACCAACATTACTGACCATACCTTGGACAGGTCTATGTGCTTCCACATATTGTTGTACTCGCATTTGAGACATAGGGAGTCTCCTCCTCGTGCCTCTGAAGCGCCCTGTAAATGAGTCTCCCAATGGTTGTTAGATTCTGCTCGAATCCAGTTCTACAACAATGCGACTGGATAGCTTCGCTTGAGGTATATGTCTCTCAAATATGTGACCTCAGTGCCGAACAAAGGTTTGTTCGAACACAGGCGAGCCATATGGCTGATCTCTCCATAGAATGCTGCCCGTTTCACGTGTACCGCGTGGTAAGAGGTCTATGGTAAGCGTTCATACCTGTTCATTGGCTTGTGGTAAGGCTTGAATGAGATGTATAAAGCCTCCTAAGTAATACTCAGGTGCAGAAAATTGGTGGTCTTGGCGTCCAATGACTATGTGAGTTGTAGATTGTTAGCTGGAATGATATCTAGTTTCTCTAAGGCAGCCACGTGACTGTCTGCCTCAATAATGCAGAATACATCGTCGATGTATCTTCTGTAGAGCAGGAACAAGCGTCCGAAGGATTCTTCAAAGTGGTGCATGTATAGGTTTGCGACCTCTGGCGCCGATGCAATGCCCATAGCAAGTCCCTCTTTTTGGTAGAAGTATCTCCCATTGTGCGTGAATACCAAGAAGTTATCTGACCATTCCGCAAGCTTCTTAATAAAGGCGGTATTTGACCAGTCTTCTGGATCTACATCTGCAGCCAGTTCAACTAGAATTTAGGGAGCCCGCTTCCGCTGGATATCTGGGTAAATGAGGGTAACATCGCCAGTGCACAACTAATACTTTTTGGCTGATGGTAAACGAAGCATAGCGAGTTCCCGTGCTAGGTCTTGGGTGCTTTCAAGAATCCATGGGGACTCGCGGGCGGGAAGTTTAAGTATCATACTTAAGACTTTGCTCGCATTAGCGAGAGAGTAGCTATGACACGGTAAAATGGGGCGTAGGGCCCAATATTCGTTGTGGACTTTGGGGAGTCCATGAAACTTTGGTACATTTTTTTGTACCACATCTGGTGCAAGGCCTGCAAGTATGTAGTCTTTATTCTCGGGGATTAGGCCAAGAAGTTGCATGACGCGATCTCCTTGTAGGCTTAGTTCATCATCCTCAAGTATGTACTCTCAGAAATGGGAACATAGGCTTTCTTGTTCAGTACGAGACCGTCTAGTTTTTCTTGGTACTACGCACTACTTACTACCGTAGTGCCCAAGTTTTTATCCACCTGGAGGACAAGAAATCCATTGTCCTTTCTCCAGGTTCTCAGCGTAATAAGATCGCGTTTGTAGTTTGGGACTACAGGTGCGTTCTTTACTCTACTTGGTAGGGCATCAATCTGGCTAACCATTTCTTTGCCACCTCTTTCAAGCATGGCTACTACCTAATGGGCTGTAGTTTTAGGCTCCGCAGAAGATTCTTTACGAATTCAGAACTCTGAGTGCTAGTCAAGAAAACCAGGTTCCCTTTTCTCGTAACCAAAATATGCAATCCATCTTACTCTCCGAGCAAGTGACATATATGATTCTATGGGTAACGTTACAGAAAAGGTAGAAGGAAACAGAAATCTATGACCCATGCTTAATATGACATTGATGTTCTCTGCTATCGATGGTACCGCCGGGCCAATTTTCACTCTCAAGTGAGTGCTGGAAACCTGTGTAAGAGGGATGCGAGATCTGATGATAGAAATGGGTTTCTCCGCGGGGAGGTCAAGAATTTGTTTCGGGAGGGAAGAAGGTTTGGTGGGATTCCACTTACAACAACGCACTAGTTCTTCTTGCCTTGCTTCCTCTTTGGCATAGAGTTCACACCACTTGCAACCCGGAGTCGCTTTTTCTGAGTGGTGGAAGTACTCCAGGGCGGCTTTGAGGCCTTGTTTCTGGGCATGGGTATTTTTCCGGGCTGGGATATGGTCTTCTTCCTCGCAGGCTGTTTTCCTTTTGCCTAAGGAAGAGTCAGTAACATTGTGAACAGGATAACCTGGAGGTACCTGACCGCTGTTCAGCTTTTTGCCCGAGAAAGAGAGACCATCCATGGCAGAGGCGACTGCGTCCTGGACCATCTTTTCCACTTTAGTGGGGTTGATGTCTGTTGAATCGGACGCTTGTACCACCAAGTCTTTTTTCTGCTCCAGGAGCAAGAGAGACTTCTCAATTTTTGGGTGCGTGAAGTCTTAGACTTTGGCCACCCCGAACGGGGTAAAACTGTTGGCGATAGGAAGATCGCCCTACAGGATTTTGGGATTAGATTTCCCACTGGCAATGGACCCCAAAAGTCCTTCACCTTTCCCGGAATAATGCCCTAGGCCGCGAAGAGTCGCTTCCCAATCAGTATGAGGAGTCCTGATGATCTGATCCTCCAGATTGGAGGGGGAGCACAGTTTTTCAAGGTGTGCTACCTCTAGCTCTTTGAGTGCAGTGACTCGTTTGAGTGCCTCATCTTTCTGCTTTGCAAACCAGATGTTTGCTTCTGAGAGTGTGGAGGAGAGGGCGGAACGTGATTCATTCGGCGGTTGGATGGACGAGAAAGAGTTGTCTATGCCACTGATAAATCATGGCCAGGTACCAAGTGTTCGATGTTCCACATATCCACCATAATGTTTATAGGTGGCATTAAGTTTGCCCTTAAGATCACGGGTGTTCCGGAGGACAGGGGCAACGATGCCACGGTAACCGGATGAGATGGTGCCAATGAGTACTTCCATCGTCGAGGGACATGCCATGGCATGCTGGGTGAACTCTATGACCTTTTCGGGGTCATTTCCAGTGAAGCCGGTATTGGCGGTTGCCGTCGTGGCAGGGGAGGCACCTCTCATAAAGATCGATTTACGAGAGGAGGAAGGAAATTAAGTGTCCTTTCCTGCGGAGAAGGACATCTTGGGGGTGAGGAATAGAGAGTGGATGTTTTTCATTTGTGGAGAGAGAGGGTATCCAAAGATAGGGTTAGGCACTGTGTGTACAAAACAAGCGAGGTATAAGGTCTTCTGTGAAGACAGATTGTAGGGCAAGATGAGAATAAACAGGCAGGATAGCGTGGACTGTAGCGAAACAATGAGGGGGTCGAGGGGAAGGCGGTTTCGTCTCTGTTGCAAAATACTCATCAGTACACCAGTGGAGGGGCTTTATATACCTAAAATCGCTCATACCAGCGCAACGGAGTATGACCGTGTACATGGCATGAAAACAAGTTAATCTCCCACGGCAGGTGTGGGAGCTGGTGTGGGTGTGGTAGAAAGTCGGCACAAGGTCTGTCTGTAGTGGTGTGCTGACTGCAGATAACTGCATATTCATACGATCGCCGTCCTCGTATTCTAAGCGAGGTGTTAATGATGCTGTTAGGTATATGGAAATCCGAGACATGTGCACTGACCCACGGTAGAGTAACTGCGCACAGACCCTCATTTTGACCAGAGCCAACGCCCCCCACCGGCCCCCTTATGGGGCCCGCACGTCATTAGCGAAATTTCCCAAGTTGCGTCCCATAACTAAAATGTCACATCAATGAAACCCACTTCATGACATCATATATGTCGCCACCGTCCGTCCAACCGCATGCTGTTCGCAGGGTGTATGAGAGGGGACCTTTGGCAACATCTGGAAAGTGGAACGGAGGAAATCTGTGGGAGGTGTATTGAGATAGTAGGCTTCAAAGTTAGGCTTCCTAAACTATGGGCCAAAAGTGATGGGATGTTTTCGGAGAAATACTCTAGGAGGATATCACAGTAGTGAAAACTATTAGGGGTATACCAAATCCACCCATGCCCTTCTGAGATCAGCTGTAGGTTGGTTGGTTCTAGTAATAGGACCCGTCTACGGAGGCTGGCAGACCAAGGGGAAGCATGCTCAAAATGGAAGACATAGATAAGTCAGAGACCCTGAAAGACGCTGACACGTCGGGCTCGGACTTGCGATCGGCACTAGGTGGCCTGGCATGAACCTGATCACTTAATGACCGAAGAGATAACTGGACGAGAGTCAACTAGACTAGATATCATATATTAGTCTATGCGGACATCTAAGTTAGCAGCGGCTGTTTGGTATAACAAATAGCGCAGTCATCTTAACGGACGAATACTATTCCAAGTCCGTGAATGCGTGTGATAAGTGTCAGGGTCAAATAGTGTTCGCACTTATCAGATTCTGGACGTTTGCGTATTAAAACCAGAGTGGTACTTCGGAGGCATAGTAGTTACAAGTAGTCTGCGAATACTCAGATGCGGGATATAAATATCGAAGTTCCTGGCGAGCTTTACAGACATCATCAAGTAACGGAGAAGAGATCTTATTAATATAATATTGTTTACCTCATAAATCTTTAACTTACTTTTATTTTATTGTGACGAGCCTTCCTCGCCAGATTCTCCGAACAATGATTTTGGCCTTTTTCTTTTTTTTCTTTTTTTTATCTTCATGTATTCATTGATTTATGGTACAAGAACTTGCATGCAGCGCTAGCTATGGCATAAACAAAACCTTAATCTCAAAAACCTCGCAAGCACAAAGGAAATAATCGCACCAAACCATAAAAACCTCCTGAGCGTGTCCGATAGCCGACACAAAATCCCTAAGGAAATAAAACAAACAAAAACACAATCATAGCGAAAAAAATATTCCCAGCAACCTAGAAAAGCCTAACGGGCAGCGGTTGTCTCACGCGCGGGGAGCGAAACCGTGGATTGGTAGGTCCGGGCTCTTCCTCCCTCATGGTGTGGGGGGTCCCGTGCAGCCGGGGGCATGCCTGGTGGGAAGCCCGTCGCTGTGACATTTATGTATCTGGCGAGGGAAACAAGGGTGGCGGGGTTTGACCAGAGGGGGTTGTCCTTGTCCAACGAGGTGAGGCCTTGGAGGTGGCGCTCACGAGGTGTTTTGCGGTACATGCAGGTCACGATTGCGTGGTTGAAGTCCTCTTCGTCCTCCTCGCAGAGCGGGCAGAGGGGAGAGGGATCCTCGGTGAACCACGACGGGTGGGCGGCAAGGTATCTTTTCCCCGATTGTATTAGGTGGATCCTGCCAGCCATGAACCTTCCCAACCTCATAAAGGGGTGTGGCGTGAGAGACGGCAGGTAATGGTAGCCTGGGGGTGGCGGGAATTGATCGTTCCATTCTTTAACTAGCGTTGTCCTGGTATGTAGCTTGATCGAAATGTATGAGGGGGCTCCTTCCTCAACTGGGAGGCAGTCTGGCGGGAGGGGGTCGGGAGACGCCACCGGCAGAGGGCCAGATACGGGGATGAGGGTGAGGGTACGATGGGCAATGGCATCTGTTGGGAGGTGTTTCCTTATGGGCGGAGTGGGGACGGCGGACCTCCACGAAAGGGGAGAATAGACCAACGTCAGGCCTCGGGTGTGGTGTCGGTGGTCGTCAAGGGCCCTGAAGGGGGACGACGTTGGGAAAGTTGGGTGGAGCCTTGCGCTTGCTGCGTTGGCTTCCGGCGGGAGTCATACCAGCCTCATGGCAGCAAGTCTCTGGCGATGACGGATCAGAAGGGGCATGGGGGGTAGGGCCAACTTGCAGGCGAGGGCACCAAGGGGTGTCGAGGAGAAGCAGTTTGTGACCCATCTCTGCACAGACCTCCAGAAAACTGACATGCGGTCCAAGAGAGTGAGACTCAGGAAGAAAAGGTCCGCTCTATAGAGGAGGATCGGGGAAATTAACGATGTCGCCAGGCGGTGGCAGAGGAAGGGAGGAAGGCCCTTGCCGGGTCTAGAGAGTCTTTTGATGGTGGCGAAGGCCCCTTGGGCCAGGCCTAGTCTTCTAACGAAGTGGGATGTGGTACCTCTGTTACCTGAGGTGGAGGAGGGCTCGAACCAGTATCCGAGCCAGCGTATCAGTTTGGAGGGGCGAAAGACGAGATCTTCTAGCAGGACCGGGATCGGGGGTGGGGGGACCTTTTGAGACGGGGTCTCCCAGTGCATGAGTTCAGTTTTCAGGATCGAGAAGGACACACCCATCCTGCTAGCTTTCCGCTGCATGATCTTGGTGATGCCCTGCAGTCTCTGGACATTCCTCCGGTACAAGCCCGAGGCAACCACAAAGATTTTGGCCTATGTCCCATAGTTATATACTTGAGTTTGGCGTCCGCCTAACCGATACGGTGAATAATCCCTGTGCCTTGCCGGAACCGGAAGGATGTCCAAATCGGATATCCGAACTCTTCTGAATCCACATACTAGGTTCTCCATGCCATCATCATGCATGGCTAACATCCGTCATGCATACACTCACCCTAGGTGTGTTTCTGGATTCAGTAATGGAACACCGGAGAACTAGACTTACCTGATTAGGAAGTGTATTACAACTTCCTTTTCAAAAAAGGGAACCGCACTTCCTATTACAGAAGTCAGGTGTTGCCAAGCATTCAGCTTCAGTCCAAGCCACCATCACGAGCATTATCACGTGCCTGACTAGCCACAACATAGCCACAATGCCACCTCTATAGCCAAACTCAGGGTCAGAAATCCTCTATGGTAACATAAAACTTTCAGAAAAAACCACAACTCAGCAAAAGTGGAAAAATTAAACAACAATATATAGAAAAAAAGAATGCATATTTAAGATCTCTGGAATCTGTAGATTTCAAAAAAAGAAACCCCACTTTAATTAATTAAGAAATGAAAAGGTTGTTGAGGATTGAATGTTGTGCCACTGTCTCCGCAGTGTGGCTTTTGCAGAACAGTACATCTCATACTTTTTATGGTAAAAAAAAAGATTTGTATGGGAAAATATTTCAAAGGTGTATTTCTCATCACTGGAAAAAAACAAACTGTTTCCTCAATAGTATTCCACTAGTACTGAAGAACTTGAAAATAAAAATAACAAGTCTGACAGAGTAGTGGAAAAAGATTTTTAGGAAATAAAGAGTTAGAAAATATTTCCCTTGTAGAAAAGGATTTCCAGAGAAATTACTTCTTTAAAAAAGGATTTTTAGAAAAAAGTAATTAAAAGAGATTTCTTAACAAGATAAAGAATCTCCGAAAAAATAATTTTGGGAAAATCTTTCTAGAAAAGATTGCTCACGAAGAAAAAGATTTACAGAGAAAGGAATTGTTATAACAAGATTCTTACAAAAAAGCTGTCTACTGGAAAACAGTTCTGAGAGACAATGGGTTTTAAAAAACATTTCAGAGGGAAATTATTTCTAAGAAAAAAGATGTCATAGGAAAAGTTATTGCGCAGAAAAAAAAGATTTCAAAAAAGATTTTATGAGAAAGGTTAGTGGAAAAAAGGTTTTTCAGGAAAAAAACATTTTTCAGATAAAGCGCTTTCTCAGGAAGAAATATTTCTCCGGAAAAGTAATTTCTTGCGAAAAAAGTATTTCCCATGAAAACTGATTTCCTGGGAAAACTTATTTGGCATGAATAAATATTTCCAATAAAAAAGTTGTTTGAAAAATTATTTCTTAACAAAACTTGTTTCAAAAGTTATTTCTCAAAAAAGGTTATCTTGAGAAAAAAGGATTGCTCAGGTGACAGATTTTGTAGGAAAAGGATATTTCATAAGAAGAGGGATTTGTCAGGAAAAAGCAGTTCTCAGGACCTGGTAATTCTCAGGAAAGAATATTTCTCCGAAAAGAATATTTCTCCGAAAAGAATATTTCTCCGAAAAGAATATTTCTCCGAAAAGAATATTTCTCAGGGTTAGGACACACCGAGCAATATACTCTGAGTGTTGGTCTGTCTGGGAGAGGAAAAGCAGGAAGGGGAAGAGGGTAAATTGTTGGTGAAAAGAGTGCCATAGACGAAGTCGAATCGAGGAAGTATTCGAGCTGGGCGTTTGTTTCGATAACCGTATTCTGGTATCTCTTCAGTAGGGACTGAGGGGGTACTGATACCGTTCATCATCGCTCTCTACCTCATCGCGAGGTGGCAGAGTGGTGTGGCACTCCAAGGCCATCAGCCGTCCATCAGCTTGCAGTCATCAGTCCGAAGCAAACAGATGTTCGCGCGGGGGCATCAAGGGCAGCATCATGGGCACAGGGGGCTCCTCCACAATAGGCGGGAAAATGGGACTTTCACTGTTCGATACACTTTAGAGGTGTATATCCTGCATCATAGGATCGTGGCTGTCACCATTTCCCTATCAGCGGCCCTATCGACTAGCCGGTTAATAGCCCGTACAGAGTGATAGTTTTGAGCGGTCATCATTGGGTGTCAGACGGAGGTGTGCTGCGATGCACTTCCGTGTGGTCGCAATCAGGGTGCATTGGCGTAGCCATCATACCATCACTCGTGGTCGGCAAGCGGTGAGAATCAGCACCCAACGACACAGGCGGACCAAAGCTGCTGCAGCATGCAAAATGATGGACCCATCAGCCGAAGTGGTTGTTAGACACAGCCACCACAAGCACCATGTAGTGGTTAGGGTTAGGCACCGAGCAAGCGGAGCGAGCGAGGTGAAGGGTCTTTTGTGAAGACGGATTGTAGGACAGAGAGTGTAAGGCAGGCAGGATAGCGTAGACCGTTCTGAAGCAATGATAGAGTCGGAGTGAAGGCGGTTTCATGTCTGTTCCAAAACACTCATCCGTACGCATGTAGAGGGGGTATATACGCCAGAATTCCTCAAGCCAGGCTGAACAGAGTATGACCGTGCACACGGCATGGAAATATGTTAATCTCCCGTGATAGGTGTGGTAGGTAGTGTAGGTGTGGTGGGAAGTCGGCGCAACGTCGGTCCGAAGTGGTGTGCTGACTACAGATAACTGCATATTCGCGCAGTCGCTTGACCTCGTATTCTAAGGGAGGTGTGGACGATGCGGTGAATAATTCCTGTACGGTGCCGTAGCTGGAAGGATGTCTAAATCGGGTATCCGCACTCTTCCGTATGCACGTACTAGGTTCATCATGCCGTCTATAGCCAAACTCAGGGTCAGAAATCCTTCATGGTAACACAAAACTTTCAGAAAAAACCACAACTCAGCAAAAGCAGAAAAATTAAACAACAATATTCAGAAAAAAAGAATACATATTCAAGATCTCTGGAATCTGTAGATTTCTAAAAAAGAAACCCCATTTTAATTAATTAAGAAATGAAAAAGTTGTTGTGAATTGAAAGTTGTGCCACTGTCTCCACAGTGTGGCTTTTGCAGTACAGTACATCTCATACTTTTTATGGTGAAAAATAATATTTTGCATGGGAAAATATTTCAAATGTGTATTTCTCATCACAGGAAAAAAAAAAGTATTTTTGCAATAGTATTCCACTAGTACTGAAGAACTTGAAAACAAAAATGACAAGTTTGACAGAGTACGGGAAGAAGATTTTTAAGAAATAGAGACTTACAAAATATTTCTCCAGTAGAAAAGGTTTTCTGGAGAAATTACTTTTTTAAAAAAGAATTCTTAGAAAAAAGAATTAGAAAAGATTTCTTAGCAAGATAAAGAATCTCAGAAAAAATAATTGTTGGAAAATCTTTCTAGAAAAGATTGCTCAGGTCGAAAAAGATTTACAGAGAAAGGAATTCTTCTAACAAGATTCTTAGAAAAGTCTAGCGTAGATGTCCATGGTAGAAATTAGCGTCCTTAGAAAATGTGAGTGATATTTCGTGATTCCTTATCAACCTCCTTGCTGGTGAATATATTTAATCAGAAACTCTTGAGCATCTTATTTCTATACTATATACCTATATATAACTGCTTTGCTCTAAACTAATAACTGCAAGTATTAAAAAACTCTCCTTTCATGACTTGCAGGTAACATATTTCACCATTTTTCCGCGATGAATCTTTGTTTTAAACCAACAACTATTGTATTTCATGACGAAACAAATATTCACATTTATGCTGAACTACCATGAGTTTACTGCAAAGAAGAAATCCAGTATTCTCACATTTTATACAAAGCATTCTCATACAAATACCTACCTCAACTCGGATTTATTGCGGTATTTATTGCGGTATTTATTGCGGTATTTATTGCGGTACCCCCTGCAATCTTAAACATTTTTCCTCCATTTTGCTCCAGATTTTCACAATACCCTTGCTGGACTATTCTCTGCGTAATCTCCAAATATGATGCAATTCTGTGCAGTTTTCACCTTGCTTCAGCAATATACTCCTAGTAACAATACGTGTGACTGAGATATAGAAATACCAACCTGGTAGCTCTTTCAACCTCTACTGTACAATAAATAGAATATTTCTAATTCCTTTGCTCTCTGTGAGCACCCTTCTTTCTTTTTCCACCTCGCCTATTACCATTCCTATCTATCTGACTCCTTCTTGCTAGAGTTAGGGTTAGGGATCTTTCCCTATATTTTCTTTCACTTTCTCTTATCTCCTTTCATGTTACTTGATACCTATATCCCTTCAACCTCTTGGGTTTTCTTGTTGATATACTTTTTCTGCGCTCTACCACACTTAATTTATTTCCTAGTACCATTCCTCCTATTCGTCTTGCCATTAGATTTCCCTTATCATTGGCATTACCCTCACTACTACTGTTCCTCATATGCTCATATGATTATATCTTCCTTCTTATCAAACTCCAATCGCAATCAAAAACATTCCGTTGTCATATATAGCTGCAAATACAATCTTCATGATTTCTGAACTCTTACTTTCTACACTTCACAGTATAACCTTTATTCACGGCCGTAGTTGCATACCTGACAGCTGCAGTTGCAAACCTACCTCCTGGATAACTCCCTTGTATATTCACAGTTATTATATAAAAAGACCTCTGGTACTTACGAATGGACTATCATTATTAGCTCCACTTTCTCAAGTTTGTATTAACGTATCTTCCCTGTAGCGGACTAGCATCTACTCCTAAGAAACTCTTTATGGCCTGGTCTTTCAGGGTACCCTAATGTGCATGTTTAGCCCTTCGGACTCTGTCAAAATCTGGGAGAAACAAACTTCTACTATTGCTACCTGCTCATCAGTCAATTGAAATACATATCTGAATATTCAACTATTTGACAAATTCTTTACACTATTATATCCTGTACGGATAAAACAACTTAGAGCGATCAATATTTATCAAAGTCTTCACCTTATCCTAATTGGCTAATAGTAGATTTTCATACTATATATCAAAGTCCTATCCGGTGAGATCCATGTCCATATAATATACTGTAATGTATTATATGAACATGCTTGCAAATACTTAACTATAGAATTACTATACATTAGAAATATGTTACCTGACATTTGAGATATGAAGTACAAGTTCACTTTTGTTCATAATATGACCGTAGTAAGGGAGAGGTATACATTTATTCAGATTGCCAGCTTGTTTATACTACTCTGAAAAACATGTGTAAAAATCCTACAAATTGTTTTTCTATATGCATGGAGTCTTGGACATTGGCTGCTTGTAATATCTACGTTTAACTTGTGTATATCTAGTCTGATATACCTAATACAACCAATGGTTAAAAAAAGAGTTTCTTTGTAAGTCAACAATTATGGAACCCTAAATGTATTATCAATCCCCCATATGCCATCAACAAATATAACTTGACCAACTGACCTAGTTTATAGCACCTAAATTTTAAAATCAAGAGTATAAAATTGTTGTTATGGCAAACGTATACTACAAGTATTGAAACTAATATATCGTGGTTGAAGACTCAAGCTCAATAATATGCACAAAAAACTAAATTCGGAAAAGGATGTAACTGGATAGATATGTATATTAACTAGGGATTTCTGATCGCATAAGATAGCTGATGTGGAGTGGAATCAAACTTATAAGTATTCTATCCTGAATCCAAAAGAGTTTAACACAAGCAGATATCAAAGATAGCAGTGACTTGTAGCCTCGTAAGAAAAGAAAGTTTTTATCTTAGGTTATAACTCTTTATACCATAGTTTTTAAGATGCAATATCGACTATATTAGGAAGTAGGTATGAGGTAGAAATAGTGTTTGAAGTATTGAATGCCACATTCAAAGCACTTTAATTCAATGCGGCATAAGATTTGGAACCTATTCATAGCCTCACGAGGCAATAAAACTATCAAAATAGGATGTAGATCAATTGTTGTTGGTATTGGGTAGATGTTTGTCACGAATGTGGCTTAGCAAGGAAAGGTTTTCACATGACTCATAGTTATGAGTCATAGGTATGTTATGTTTCGCACATGACCTCATTAGAGGTCATGGGATTTCGCACATATGACCACTTTGGTCATATGATATGGTTATGATGATATGTATTGTTTCGCACATGACCTCATTTAGAGGTCATGGGTTTCAC
>JACCEG010000378.1:0-19861 GCA_014065205.1 Tuber brumale | reverse complement strand
CTCTCCTCCCATGATGGCTTCGGCCTAGGAGTGACGGCCACCTCCCCCTATCCCCACTGCCATCGCTTGCTCTCTTACGCTGCGTGGCTTTCTTTCCTCTGGATTCCGGTACTGCCTTTCTGCGGCCCGGTCTGGCCCCTTTCCTCGCGTAGCGAGGCCCCTCCTCATGGTCGGCAACTGCTCGCTTCCCATGCTTCAGGCAGCTGGGAACACGGTTTCTGCGGTACGTGAGGACTACTCTTTACGCCTGATGGTCGACCTCGCTCCTCTCCTTCCTTGGGGACCTCTCTTCTTCGTTTCCGTTTGGCGTTGGCTGTGGTGGACGCCTGGCTCCCTGTGTGCACGAGCACCGTGGGGGAACGCCTCTGCTAGTAACTTCGGGGCCAGTCTCGCTTCGAGATTTGGCCATACCCTCCTAGTCTTACGGTTTAAGTTGGGACTACTCTTGTTGGAGACCGCCTAGCAAGACACGAACACGATTACCGATAGTCGACACGGTCGCGTTTGGTTTCTGGCCCGTTCCGGCGGTTGGATCGGCTTGCACCCTACTGCTACACCCTCCCTCGGCTAGCACCCTACTGCTCCACCCTCTCCCGCCGCAGCCCACAGGCGGCTCCCTTTCTCGGTTACGTCGCATTCCGGGATAGCTTCTATGGTTTTCTGCTGCCAGCGCGTATCTCTGGCTTGGTTGTTGTGGGGCTCACCCTGGTGCGAGATTTCTTTTGTTTTTTCTGAGATGTCCTGAGCGGTTACCTTCTTCTGTTGTCCTGCTTTCTTTTTAGTTAGGCTTCCCCTATTCTCTGAGTTCGCTTGAGAGGTAGGGACGGGTTTTTCTTGGGGGCGAGACGTGGGGTTAGGCCCATACCAGAGGGTCTTGGAGATACGGTCGGGCCGGGCGGGAGGAGGAATGGGGATTGTTTATGCCATAGCTAGCGCTGCATATAAGTTCTTGTACCCTAAATAACAACGAATACATGAAGATAAAAAAAAAAAAAAAGCAAAATAAAGACCTGGATGTTGGTACATCCTCCTTGTCCTTCTTTTCGTTGTGTTTGAAATCAACTCTCCAAGCTGGATTCCCTCGAACATCTCTCATCCTTCTTCAGTAATGGCATTTGCCTAGGAGTAATGGCAAGCCTCCTTGCTCTCCTCACAATCCTTCTCCAGTTTCCACTCATTGAGGTTTCCTCCCTGGATTCTGATACTGCCCTTCTGCTGGCAGTTCTCCTCTCTTGCTTAGCTAGGTCCCTCTCAACAGTTGGTGACTGGTCACTTCTTACACTTCAGATGGCTAGCTACAGTATTGGCAGTACACCAGAACTTCTCCAACAGGTCACTTTGTCCATCACGCCTCTTGCGCTCCAGTAATCAGTGCAATACCATCCAGTAAGATATGCAAATGATACCCAAAGTTAATACAGTTGTATTTGTTTTCTGCCCAGTTTCGATAGTTGGATTGGCTTGCACCCTACACCTGGACCTCACCTCAGCTAGTACCCTACTGCCCATTGTCTCCTGCTGTATACCATAAGTAAATCTCCAAATTGGTTGTGTTATGATCTGGGAAGACTCAAGTTTTCTCTGGTGGCCTGTAACTCTGGCTTGGTTGTTGTGAAACTTGGATGAAAGTTTTTATTTTGTTTCTTTTGGGGATATTATAGAGGGTTACCATCCTTTGTAGTACTGCTTGTCTTTAGATCAGCTTTTCAGATTAACTGAGTTTGCTTGCAAGGCAGTGACTGGTTTTTATTTTTGGGCGTGATGTGTGGTTAGACCTATACCGAAAGGATTTTATGGATAAGGCCCGGCCTGGCAGAAGGAGGAATAGGAATTGTTTACACTATAGCTAGTACTGCATGTATATTCTTGTACAGTAAATAACAACAAATACATAAAGAAAAAGAAAAAAAGTGATAAAAGAAGAGGCTGGAAGTTTCACACTCCACTGTCTATATTTCTGCCCTCCTACATTTCTATCATACTCTCAACACCATTGATGACTGGTGTGCTCTATGTGAACCCACCTCATGTAGTCTTTGGAAAAAGACTTTCCATGCTGCCTAGCACTCAAATAGCAATCAACCCTTCCCCCTCAACTCCTCTGCAGCAAGTGTTTCACTAGACGTCTCCCTCCTCACAGATTTATTGGAAAGCACACTTTGCAACATGGAACTATTACTGGAACTATTTCACCTCATGACCATTGGTGAGCATGATAGTCTTACTCTCGGGAAGTGGCTCAATGTCACTCTCTTCTGGTGCTCTTTGCTTTGAAGGAAGGTCATATCTGTCTAGATTGGTGAACCAGTACAATAGGTCACTTCCTTCTCAGGGCAAGTAGATGCTCTCCTTTCTGGCAAAACTAGAGCACCTCACCCAACTTCTCTTTTACAGTAAAACATCTCTACATCTCTATTTCTGCTCCAGAACTTGGGTTGATACTGGGCATACCATCCGAACCTCCTGCTAAAAGGTATACCACTATCAGCCCCGGTCTGCCCCAACTGCCCTCACCTAACTACCTACTCTTAGACAGAACATGGAAAGCCCCAACCTGGAATTGGAAGCAGGTAGCAACCTTGTACTCACAGGCTAACCTGCTGACCTCCCAATCCGAACACTGCGACAAATTGAATATCTCCTCCTACACTACTATTGTTCACAAATAGTATGCCAACCTCGCTATATATGCTGCCAAATTCCCACACTTCAGGAATGTTCAGAACTGCAGGAAGGGCAAATACCACCCCCTCTCAGAATGCCACCCCCACTCTAAAGCGTCGGCCACCACCACTGTTCTCTCCTACTCTAAGGCCTCTTCCTCTCATAAAGGTCGTATGGAAAAGGCGAAGGCAGTGATAGCTCTCTACTCAGTAAGCTAAATTATATCTGGCATGGCAAACAAGACTATATTTAGGAGCCCCAAGAGTCTTCATAATGCCCAAATGTATTTCTGCAACCTGCAAGCCAATCTCATGCCTTATGACCAAAGAGTCCTCATAGCTGCCTCTTTTCCTGATACCACTGTCTTAGTACTCCAAGAAGCAAGCTGCACACTACCACTGTCCTTCTCTGCTATAGTTAACGACAGAAGAGCTGTCACTCTCAATGTTCTCTCTTCCTTCAGCCCATCTGCTTCCTATATGTTCCACTACTACACACTCACCATAGAGCTGTACCAGTCCATCCAGGTTCATGATCCACTTTGACTCTACTTCAGTCCTGCTTTCAACAAAGTCTGACTAGTGATTCATTTACTCCCTGTAGCATACCTCCTGGCCAACAACTCTGACCTTCACTAGTCTCTCACCAACAGGATACTGAATATGGAAGGTATTCAGATCCTATCTGCCCAAAACCTAAACCCCGAGTACCTGCCCAGGGATCTTAGATTGCCTATAATGGTGGTTATAATACTATCCCGGGAGTATTAGGCTAAACGGTAGGGCCATGCCTACCTCTGCTTGGCTTGACGTAAGATCGTGAAAGCCTACTTGGCTAATAGCATCTCTCAATACAGTAACTGGTGACGATATAGTCACCACTCTGTGATATGCAAGGTGGACCACCAGGGGCGCTCCATATATGCCATCTTTCACTGCAAGCAGGTCAATAGAGGCTGGAACTCCACCTGCCTTCAGAGAGGCAACATGTATTCCAGAGTCAACAATTGCATGAGCTCACTACCAATATGTACTGTGTGAAATTGCCAACACCCATCTTTCGCTAGAGACTGCCCAGAGGGACCTTTTCTCCTACAATCTGCATTACAAGTGCCGCATCAAGTAGGATATTGAATATATGGATGAGGCAGATGACTCCAAAGAGTATCCAGCAGCTGCAACATGATTCCTGCTCACCCTATTCTATCCTGTGACCTCTTCTGTACTCGGAACAATTGGCAACCATCAGCATGTCCATCCCTTCCCACCTCAAAGTCCCAGGAAGCCACATTGACTAACCCCTAATAGTAACAAATTCCCACTGCTATCCTGCAGCCTCTTCCCTACAAGCAGGATACTTGCTAGTCAACACTCTCCAGGAGGTGTCCGGCTGGAAGCGAATGTCACTAATTTTACATCCTCTTTTTTAACAGTACTGCTTGCATCAGGAAAGCTAAATACCAGCATTTTGTGGGTCCTGTGCATTTGATGCACAGGATGTGTAAAATATAAACCAGCATTCATGACACAACACTTGAGAAATATTGCACGCTGAGTTTGATTGATTCTTAATCTGTATCCTGCGGATGTTCAGATATGGATTTCCTATATCCTGTGCATCCTGATAATACCCACAACTTGGGTGCTATATCTGAACAACATCACCTACTCTGGACTCAGGTTAGGTAAATATCTGATTGGGCTTCCTGTATCAAGATGATGTCGGGAATCAGCTGCAAGTTCCAAGCTACCAGATTCAGAGTGTACAAAACTTTAACTCACACTGCTGACCCAGGTCACATTTTTCAATTTACACAACTTATCATAAAAACTTGTCTTTATTATATACAGGTATTTTACAAAAAGTAAGTTTGATAAGTAGAAACAGTGAATGGAACACTTGTAAAGTAACATGTTCATACCAGCCTGTAACCCGATCAATAGTAGCATCGAGTAGCGACTCTGTAACCTGTTGAATAGCTGTTGTGGAGTGGGACAAAGTTCCCAAGTATGGCATGCTGTACCTCAGTGACCCTGAATCAATTGGGCGTGAAAGCTCTGCACTAAGTCAAAGTCTCGCTAGGAAAGACCACTTTTATAACAGCATGTAACTGCCGAGGGTACTGGTGTCAAGTAGATGTTCTATAGCCTATTGGGCAGCTAGCATCAGGTTGGAATGGGTCCCAAAGTATCACATGCTATACTAGAAGGACCATGAAGAACTCTGCCATCAAAGTCACTACTTAGTCTAAGCTTCGTCAGTAAAGATAAGTTTCATCAAAGCCAGTAGCTCCATAGATATTAGTATTAAGTAGGCATTCCTGTACTCATTGGATAACTGGTGGCAAGTAGGTCTTAGTCCCTGAACATTGAAAGCTGTATCTTAAGGGCTCTGAAGAAGTCTGATATCAAAGTCAGAACTGTGCCATTGGCTCAACGTGAAATACGACTTTCATAGTAGCCAATAGCTCCATGGATATTAGTGTCGTGTAGATATTCTATAGCTCTCTGGATAGTGGGCATCGTGTAGGACCTACTTCTAAAGCATTGAATGCCATGGCCTAATGGCTCTGGACAGGTTGCATGTCAAAGTCGCCACGAAGCCATAGTCTCGTTACCAAATACCACATTTATAATAGCCAGAAACTGGTGGGATATTGGTGTCAGGTAGATATTCTACAGCTCATTGTCTAGCTGGCACAGAGTTGGTCCAGGTCTCTAAGCATTTAATGCCATGTCCCAAGGGCTCTGAAGGAGTCTAGCCTCAAAGTCAGTACTTAGCTATTTAGTTGCCAACAAATACCACTTTCATAACAGCTAGTAGCTCTATGAGTATTGGTTTAGAATAGATGTTTTGTAGCCCTGGGGTAGCTGGTACCGAGTGCGATTAGGTCCTGAAGTCTTACATTCCATGGCCACAGCGTGCTGAAGAGAGCTGGCATCAAGGTCAGCACTTAGCAATAGCCTCGCCTGAGAGTACCACTTGCATAAGAGCACATGGGCACGTGGAAATTAGTGTCGAGTAGACGTTTTATAGTCCACTGGAAAGCTGGTATTCAGCGGAACTAGGTGGTAGTGTATCAATGATATCAGCTAAGTAGACTTTAAGGAATCTGGTATTTAGGTTACCAAGTCGTTTTGGTACGAATGAATATTCTATAGTTGCCAGAGCCAAAGGATGCATCACTCAGAAAAATCATCCATACCTCAGTCAAGTCACCACTAGCAGAATGCAATGGTCAGTCACTTGTGCTGTAAGAACTAGGGGTATTTTCGCTGCAGAATTCTTGTGGAACCAAAAATAGATTTCCTGCTCTATCTTGTAATTTTTCCCTTATAGAGAGGTAAACTCAAAGTTTCAAGTTGTTGCGAAAAGGCTAATTCTGAAGCACTGCAGGACTAACACGGTATTACATCTTTATTTTGACTAGCTGTACTAACCACTGGCTTAGGATTTGTTCTAGATACTCCTCATGCTGGCATTTCAATTACCACTAATCTTCCCCAGGCCAGATATTCCCTGTCACTACTGGATGACTCTAGACATTCCTGAATCATCCCCACCACCTCCAGATATTCCAAGACACTCTCAGACATTCCTAAACTTCCCAAGGGGGCCCTAGACATCTTAAGATAGCCCTAGATACTCTGAGACATCCTAGATGTCTCTAAGCATCTGAGACTTCCCAAGACTCCCAAGATGTTCTTAGACACTATAGATTTCCCAAGATGATTTTAGACATCTCAAAATGCTCCTGGATGTTGCTAGACACCTCCTATTGCCACCAGACTGCCCAGAAAGCCCATGATCCAACTTGATTTACGCAAGGTTCTAGGAGCTCACAGGATACCAATGAAGTACCCGTGATGCCCATTCAACTTCCAGATAACCAGGATGCACAAGACATAATTGATACCAGCCAGGTATCTAGGTGCAATACCTGTATCTCAAAGGTCAGATTTTTTGTTGCTGATTAGAGAAGCTGGCATATGTTGATCTCTGTATTTGATTCCTTTACCTTGTTAAAGTTCCACCCCATACTGGTCCCTATTGAGGATTCCTCAAATCGTAAGAGTAGACTCGTAGTATTCACTAGATACTAGTCTGTCTCTCCCCCTTGCCTTCAATATAGAAGGTATGGAGTGGTTTGCCACATATACCTACATTCCATGTCTCACCCATCTATCTTTCCTGTATTCTCAGATACAAAGAACTCGATGGCAGTTAACTTTACCTTCTCATATGCTTTTTATGATCTCTCTGTTACATCCTTTCCTGTTACAAACTTGTACATCATCTTGTACAGATACCACTTTAGAGGACCGATTGTACCGGTGTTAGGATTTCCACGATCTGGTCATCTCATACTTGTTCTAGGGGACTTCAACATCAAAGATCTCATTAGAAACCTGCGATAAGCAATCACCATCTCGGAAATTTCTACATCGATTCTATTCTTTACTTGTCCTGCTAAGTAGAGTTATTTACATCCCCACATCACCATCTCGCTTCCTTGTTTTCCTTTTTACCACTCCCTACAGCCATTGGTCATTCACTTGGCCTTTGACCACACACCTCTGTCCACAAAATTTGAGAACTGGGACACCCCAGTCATCCTCACAGAGTCAGACCATGTTCCGGTTTTGATCTCACTCTCCAAGCCACTAGCGCACCCAACTTCTACAGCCCCAACCTCGTCCAAGACTAACTGGTATCCACTTTGCCGCCCTGCTACAAGCGATGGCTGTTACGCTCATCCCTCTTCTCATCACTCCCTACACCTGGTCGAAATAGTTTGACTTAGGCCTAGGTTCCATCCAGGAAGCCACCCAAAGAAACGTGGCCAATAATCGCCCTTTGAACTGATCCAAACATTGAGGGACCCATGACATGTTGGCTCTGAGATTGGCATACTGATCCACAGTTTTCTCAACATACTGCAACCTCCTCTGACCATCACCCATAACCTGCAAGACTGTACCTGAGACTCTACTTCAAGGCTATAAAGATATCCAAGACTGAGTACTAAAATACTTTACAGGAGACAGCTACTCCCCATACTGAATAGATGGTCACAAGGTTTTACTATTAGCAGGCCACCCAACTGTTTCCCACGGCTCCTAAGTGCGGACACTCCAGCCTCCATAAACAAAGCCATCTTCACCTTCCCCTTCTCCGGGACAGCATCCATGAGTCCCTCAGTGATACTCAGGCACTTCAGTGATATACCCCTCCTGTGTCAGCACAGGAGATAACAAATGAGTTGCAGAAACCTTGCATTTCCACAGCTTTAGGCCTTAATGAAATACCCTATAGAGTGTGCAAGGGTATCGACTCCATGAACACTACCCTCCTCTTCTACCTGCAGTGCCTGCTGGTTGCCTCCATCTTCATTCCCACCTACCTGAAGCCAGCTAATAGCATAGTTTTTGACAAGTCTAGCAAACCCTGCTATAATACACCCACCGCATTCAGAATCATTATTCTTCTTGAGACTCTCTCCATGATCCTTATGACAGTAATCGACACCTACATCTCAGTGAGTGCCAAGCCTTTGGGCCTCCACTCCTCCCACCACTTTGGGTCTTTCCCTGTGCTAAAAACCTTTGGTATGTGTGCTACCATGTCGTATGAGGTACAAATATTCCTCTGTCCACAAATGAAAGTGACAACGCTACATCTTGATATCAAGGAGAGCTTTGACACTATATCCTCTATTGCCTTATGAGAAATGGCTTATTAGTAGAGCTGTCAGACTCTGCATAGTCTGGTGGATAAGGTCTTTCCCTCGTGGGCACTCTTGCCACCTGGTCTTCATGGAGACCCTACAGACTTTCTCACTAATCTCAGTAGGTACCCATGACAGTTCCCCCATATCACTTGTTCTGTTTGTAATTTGTATCACGACCCTCTATTTCCAGGTAACAAGTAGCCTGATATCTATGACTTGGAGGTGAAGGTCGCCTACCACCTTACAGAAGAAATATTCTAATGCTGCAAGGTGTAATGAGGGTACTGAAAGAGAAGGGAAACAGGATACATGTACCCTTCTCTATATCCAAAATACAGTTCATGCACTATACAATACCAGTAAAACAGGTCCCCCTCCAGGTTCATGGTACTACTAGAGGGCATACTCTTTCACCCATCTTTGGTCATCTGATGGTACAGATACTGGTTCAGTGCCCTCCGCCAACTCCGGCAGCTAGGGTACAACCTCTCATTTGTGGTAAAGGCCCACACTAGTTCAAATGGCATTCACAACTATTCAGAGACTCGGACTCTTGAGGTCTGGCAAAGGCCTCTTCTTTCCTGTCACAGTATTGGGCTTTCTTGCTCCTGTCTCTCACCCTCTGATAGGGTGGTCCTCATTTCCGCCATTCTTGAAAAATTAGATCACCTGTCTGTCATGTGCAGGTTTGTCTACAGATGGGTCACAAACTCCTTCTCCTCCACTCCTGTTAGCTCACTGTTATGCTAGTAGTCCCTCACTACCATCCACCTTCCCGACACATACTACCAATGCCTGGTAGTTATACCTCTAGTCTGCCAACCTTTTGAGGCAAACCCAGTTACAGCCCATGTGCATGCCAGTCTTTTCTGACATCCTCATTGCATCATCTCCACAAAGATTAACATTCCATGATGAGAGGCCTCACATTCGCCTACCTACCCCTTCTGTACAAGTATCTGACTCGCGTACCTTCTATTTGCAAACACCTCCATCTGTACACTATTGCACCCAACACAATTCTATTGATTGCAATGGGCTGCCCGCTCCCACGGGCCTTTCAAGCCAGCCTCCCAGCTACCAAATACCAATCCCAGCTAATATGTGGCCCTGCATGTTCCTTATACCTACTGTACACTGCAGATTACGAAAAGACTAGTCCAACCAGTTCCCCCCCTCTTAGGTACTATTAGGGTAAAAGTTGACTTTAACAAGAATTAAGAAGACTTAGAACAAGAATCTCTATCAGCAGGTATATCTATGAAGGCTCTGTAGTTTTTGAAATCTTGGCTGGAAGGGGTACGTAGTGTGAAAATGTAAAGCATTAAGAACCCGTATTTTGTAAACTGTAAATATTGTTAAGATCTCTTCTCCGCTGCTTGATGATCTCTCACTAGTGTGTGATCTGATGCTCTATTTATACCTATCTTCCAGTACTTTTAGTTATTATAATACCTTTGTACATTTTCTGCTTTTCTTCGCGGCTTGAACTTACTGTGAAAAAGGTTTGACTCTGCAAATCTTCACACCACATTGGACTAGATTCATAGCTTTGTTGTCTTTGGATAATAGATGTCCATTTCCCAAAAAAGTAGCTTTTGATCTACAAGTCAATTAAACTGTCTATGGAGATTAAGTCTTATTGACTATCATCTATTAGTTTCTTCTGTTCATAGACTGATTGATTTCTATACCAGGCCATCAGTGCAGAATATGGAAGCTAGAGTTCTGCATGTCAATACGTTATAGTTCTCAGCTTAACTAGTTATAATACCTGAGCATGCCTCCGCAGGGTCTGCCTCCGCGCTATACATCAAGGATACTAAAAGAGTCCTAATACTAGGAGCAACCCACAGACAGCGGGTATCAGAACAGTGACGGTATGTTTTGTTTTTGGAGATAAATATCTCAACAACCACGCCATAGAATTCATTTATTCAATCTTCTGCAAGATGATAGTGGTTCATTTAAGAAGATGAGGGAATGATCTCTTGGTTGGCATTCTTGTTATGTCATTCAGAGGGTCGTGAAATATTAGTAGCAACTCACATAATACTCATATATGGTCTTCAAAACAACATTGATGGTCGAGCACCTAATCTCTTTTAAATAGATTTCATGTACAGAACTGGTTAGGCTAGGTTAGTACATAGTAGCTTTCCCCATTGAATATGATGCCTTCTCCTTATGGCTAACAAGAGCTTACTCCTATCAAACTTCATCTTGAGTGTATTTAAGTATAAGTATAAAAAGCCTTCAAATATTAATTCCATTAAAGACCAGATATCAGCAGCATGAAAACATTTCAAGGTTTCCTTGGCCAACTAGGAAAACCCTTACTCTATCGTCTTTCCTCTGCTCTCTAGGGCATTTCTAGATTATCCTCATGCAAATGTAGTAATATCATTACAGCATTTTTCAAGACCGTAGCTGGTTCCCAGCTATTTTTATCCTTCGAACACACTTGCCATTTGACAAAACACTGCAGTTCTCATGTAATATGATTTCATCCCTTATAACCGCGTATCTTGCTTCTAACCATCTTTTCTATTTCCTATTGTAGGTCACAGTCTACCTCCTCTGGTTCCCTTGAGAGTAGTCTTCTATTCTTATTGCTAGATATTTTATAGGCCTTGAGTAATAAGACATGTAACGCAGGATATATTTCCCTTCTGTCCCAGATGTCCAACTTGAAGGCACAATTACAACATTTTTCTATTATTTCGAATTGGCTGTAAGGTTTGGGACTAAGCTTCTTTCATATTAGTATAGTATGGATAATTTTTGCATTCAACAGGACCTTGTCGTGGACTTGGAAAGTGGATTATTGTTGCACCTTTTTATACCAGTATTTGGAGAAACTATTATGGGTTCCCTCCAAGGAATGCTTCCCTTATTGTTAAATTGTTTTAATCCCTATGTCCACAGTGTTGTCACGAGGATTGTGAGATTCCAGTTCAGCCAGCGGTTGTATCAGGAAGCAGAATCCATAGTTTGTAAAGAAGGGGAACATTGTGTGCGCATTTGTTAGGCATATAGAAATCTGAGACAAGAAAAGTGCACAGACCTCCCTGTAGAGTAACTGTACAAAGACCCCCAATTTTCGGGAGGGACAACACCCGACTCGGGCCCCGTATGGGGCCCATGTGTCATTAGTGAGATTTCACAAGTTCGGACCTGTAACTAAAATGTGACATTAATGAAGTCCACTTCATGACACCATATATACTGTCACCGTTTGTCTGACCATATCAAGTTCGCAGGATATACAAGAAGTGACCTTAAGCAGTGTCTGGGAAGTGGAGCAGAGGGTATCCGTAGGAGGTGCTGTGAGACAAGGGTTCAAAGTTAGGCTTCCTAAACTATAGGTCGAAGGTGACGGGACATGTTCCGTGAAATACTCAGAGACGATGTACCAGTTGCAGAGGCTATTAAACACATACGGAATCCACTTATACCCTTCTGAGATCAGCGGTGTATTGGTTGGTCCTAGTAATAAGACTCCTTTATGGAGGCCAGAGGACCAAGGAGAAGCACATACAGAAAGTAAGGCCTAGACAAGTCAGGTACCATTAAGACGTTGACAGGTTAGTCTAGGACTTGCGATTGGTACTAGGTAGCCTAGTATACACAGAATTACATGGTGTGTAACCGAAGATACCACTAGTGCGATAGTCAATAAAACTAATGTAATATAATAGTTTATACAGACAACTAAGTTGAAGACTGCCATTGGGTATAATCAATAGCGCAGTCATTTCAACAAAGGATTACTATTTCGTAACTGTAACAGGGTGTCATAAGTTCGGGGGTCAAATGGTGCTCGCACTTATAAGATTCTGAATGTCTGCACATCAAAACCAAAATAGTATGTCAGAGGTATACTCGTAAAAAGTAGTCAGTGACTATTCAGATGCAGGATATAAATATACAAGTACCTCCTGAGCTTTACAGACATTATGCAGCAAGGAAGAAGAAATCTTATAGATATAAAAATGTTAACAATACAAATCTTTACGTTACACGATTTATTAAGATGCACCTGCGTCGACAGATTCTTCGAACGAATATTTTGCCCTATCTCACTTAGTTATACTCGAGATCCGCATCCACCTAGCTATATCATAATAGTTTTCCAGTTACCAAGGCTCACTTTGTGAACTCCAAGTTCACTTCAAACACCACCCTCCAGCCAAACCTCTATTACATTTTTGAAGCACCTCACTGTCCCATTTATATTCACACATTCAAAGAAACTTTCAACCTTGAGCTTAAGGAAAAATTGAAGAAGGGTTTTCTCAAAAACCCGCGGGGTTCATAATACCTTGTGGGATCATAACGATTGATCAATTCAAGGGCATATGAGTATCTAGGATGGTTCAAATTTTGCGTAGAGGTCAACAAAATCAGAAGAACTTGTCCGATAGAGTACCCAGTACTCTGAGAACAAGAAACTAGATACCATTAGCCATGGACAACCTGCTCTATCGGCTTGTGCCTAATAAACTCCTGTATGTACTGCAAGTTCATTTTAAACCTTCAGAAAAGGGAAATCCGGGTTCTAAATTCAGAATCGAATGCCCCCAGCTCTTCTATTCCATCTTGCAAAAAATACCGGCTGCTCCACTTGCGATTCATCAAATTCCTCACACTCTGCGGGGAAATCGAGAATATTAGCACAATGGACCCAACCCAGAACACGATAACACAGTATTAGAATTAAAGGTACCAGAAAACCTTTTCAACGGGATGGCAGAATTTTCAAAATGTCTGCAACAACCAAAACAGATTACCGAAGAAGACCCATGGGATACTGGGTGAGATATCTCCAATAACCAGAGTCCAGCCCAGTTTGCACGCATCTCATTGGCTAGTGAGACCGCCCATTGCAGTCAATCTCCGTCCCTTACCCCTGCGCTTCATTGGGCAAATGATCCCTCATGGATATGATCTTCCTGTATATCTAGTACACACCAGATATCAAGAAGAGAAACCCCCAATCCTTCCAACTAGTATTAGGCCAACATGAGGAATTTGGGCAATCACTTAGAGAAAGCTCGTACCCAAATTCAGTGCGATATGGATACTTCTATCGACTCCAGCAACATTGTCTTCAATAGCCATATAGGTGCAACTCTAGAGAATACACTAAGGTTGATGGAAGTATGGCGGAAACTGGAAGAAGGGCAGACCCTTGACAACAATGAGATGGCCCTCTTCTTGCTACAGTTAACTGCAGTGGAATCACAGGTGAAAGATATACAAGCGGCGATCATCCACAATGTGGTGGCCAAACTAGCCAACAGGATCCGTGGCAGCAAGACCATGAAAATAGAACTACACAGTTACATCATAGTCTAAGTCAGCAAAGACAAAAAGCCTGGACACGAGACCAAACTTGGGGAAATTTGGTTTCCGAACTCCGGAGTGAGTTCAATCTCTTTCACAACCAAATAGGAGTGTAGGCTAAACTCTTCATAACGTCGTTAACCAGCATCCACTATGGCTTGAAAGAACAACCTACGGGCATATGCATATTGCAGAGAAGGTACAGGAAAATGGACGTAGACACAGCAAAAGCTGTGTAGACTTTAGTGAGAACTATAAATGATTTCGCAAATATGACAAAGGAACAGAGTAGACCAATGTTGGTACTTGTATATTCTGTTCCAGTAGAGGAAAATGATGAATAGTAATACTGTCCTCCCACAGGTAGGGAAAACGGGAATGTCCAGCCAGCTGCTGATATATCCCTATCAAGGGCACAAGGAGGTCACCGCAAGGATCCAGACAATAATGATGACAATGATAAGGACAGAGGAAGGAGGAGAGGAACTACTAGCTGTGATCAGTGAGGACAAATATGAGAGCAATCTCATGTGGCAGACACGCTTGCCAATGCGATGCTGCTTAATGTGAAGTGGCCAGCAGAACCGGTGCCATTTCTTGTAGACAAATCTGTGCAAGACATATACATCTGAATTAAACAACACGCTGACAATTTTGAGAGAAACTCATAGATCTGAGATAATACTCAGGATCGTGTTATATATGCGCTGAACCATACTAAGGGAGGCGTAGTTCTTCCCAACACTATTTGGCAAAGGAAGACTATCGCGGGACTTCAAGAGGAAATCCAGCCACCAGAGTAGGCTACGTGGACTCTCTCTGAATATGAAATGACCAAACGACATGCACGTGGGGAAGCTACAAGACAAGAGCTGCGAGAAACAAAGCTGGTCAAATGTAAGAGCAGCATTGAGCGTTATCTCATAATCTTGCAAAATCTACGCAACATGGCACGTATGACTGGAGAATCGCGGTGAGAAGAGGTTGAAGACAATTATTCAAAACAAGCAGTGCACAGGTTGTCGGCCTTGCGATACATGACTGATCAAGAAGGGGAAGCAGTACTGCATCTATCAGGCCAATCAGAAGAGGGACTTCGCGGAAGAGAAATGCTAGTGAGAGACGAACCGCTCAAGCCTATAGTTGTCGAAGATATCAAAAGGGAAGACTGATTGGACCTTAAACCAAGGTGACAAAGGCATAGTAAACCTTATCTCAAGGGAGGTGAAGCCCTACCGGGAAAACAAAAGGGGGAAGAAGAGCCGCAAATGCCAAAAAATAAGATGGGGGGTGTGGCGCAAGCAACCCATCCTAACTACAAACAAGCCCATACCCGAATCCCGCAGATAGTGATAGACAAGCAGAGGTGGGAAAAGAATTGTACCCATTGTGGAAAGTGGGAGCACAGTTTTCAAACGAAGTGGAAAGATGCCTATATATCAGCGGCAATAGTCAGCTGAGAGAGATAAAAAGGGAAAGTGCAGGTGAATGATCCGCTATTGTGAAGCCTAAGTTAGCATGCCGAGTCTCAACTGTCTAGCAATCAGCCCGAACGAATAGGATCTAGTTAGGCATACGCCAAACTCTAGTATAATTCTGAGGCATTTAGGCCAAAATCTTGGTTAGGAGAATGTGTTGATGAAGGCGCACCTCAATAAATAGGTAAGCCAGAGATTTAAGTCGCAAAATAATTTTATATAGATAAGATCTCTTCTCCATAGCTTGATGATGTCTGTAAAGCGCGGGAGCTACTACGATATTTATATCTCGCATCTGAGGGTTCACAGACTACTGCTACCTACTATGCCTCCGATGTACCATTCAGATTTTAATACACTGTCGTCCAGAATCTTAAAAGTGCGATCACCATTTAAACCAGAAATATATCACACCCTTTCACAGTTACGCAATAGTATAGTGCCGTTGAGATGACTGCACAATTTGTTATACCAAGCAGTGGTCTCCAACTAGTTGTCCGTGTAGACTATGATATTACTCCAGTCTTGTTGACTATCATTCCTGTAGTCTCTCCAGTCATGAAGTGATCAAGTACATGCCGGGCCACCTAGTACCATGGGCAAGTCAGATCTCAAGGTGTCAATGTCTTATGGGTCTCCGACTTATCTAGGTCCTCCATACTGAGCGTGCTTCCTTTGGGTCTACTGGCCTCCGTGCAGGGGTCGTATTACTAGGACCAACGAACCTACAGCTGATCTCAGAAGTGTCTGGGTGGATTAGGTATGCCCTGAATAGACTCTAATACAGGACCATCCTCTTGTAGTATTTTTCCAAAAATGTCTCGTCAGTTTCAGCCCATAGTTTTGGAAGCTTAACCTTGAAGCCTACTATCTCAAGGTGCTGGGAACAGGTTTCTTCTGTTCCACTTCCCAGATGTCATCAAAGGTCCCCTCACATATACATTGCGAACAGCATGGGGTCGGATAGATGGCGGTGACGTATATAGTGTTATGAAGTGGTGTCATTGATGTGAAATTTTAGTTATGGGACGCAACTCTCGAAATCTCAATGAGGACGGGCGGGCCCCCTATGGGGGCGGGAGCTGAGTATTGGCACGCCTGAAAATCGATAGTCTGTGCGCAGTTACCCTAATGTGGGTCTATGCATATGCCTCTAGTTTCCATATGCCGAATATAAGTATTACGATCCCTATCCCGTATCAGTTCTTAGCAATAGGTAGACAATACTTCTCTCTTCTCGTCTCGACGATAGCTCTTAGGCCTATGCCTACGATGAGATGGAGGAGACTCTCGTGCCTCTGGTCCTTATCACCTATTGTACGCTTGCTTCAACTCTACATTGTGTAGTAGAGTACTCCTCTCTTGTAGGCGATTCGAAAAGAGCATAAATGTTTTATATTCGTAAAAGCATACAGTAATAGGTAAGGAGATAACTTAGAATAAAGCATGAAGAGCCTATTGAGTTGGACTTTTTTTCTCTTTTTTTGCTTTTTTCTTTTTCAATCATCAAGTTTATTCTGTGTTTAAAGTACACCGTCTGCATGCAGTGCAAGCTGTGGCAGACAAATAAACCTCTCCTTCTATGCCAGCCAGAAATGGCCAGAAGAAAAAGGGTCAATAAACCTGGACAGGAAAGCGCACAGGCAGACAGGACTGTGACCCCCAGAACATGATACCCAGGTGTCCAACCCCGCGCAGGTGAAAAAGCTCCCCTGCCCTGCAACTTGTGGTATACACAAACGGTAAAGAATGCAAAAGAAAGCCATCCAAGCCTAACAAAATCAAAGAAACACCACTTCCTGAAAGTGGTCTAACCCCATAGCAATAGCCACCCTAAACAGCTTTAACCCGGCCAAACAGTGCCACATACGAAAACAAACGTCTACGGCTAAGGGATTTATGCGACAAATGTGAAGAGGGAGCCAGAAGAGAAGAGCCCAAGCCATGGAAAACAGAACCCGTGGTCGAGCACCGGGACTAGTGCAAACCAGAGCGGGAAGCCCGGTGCAGATGCCTGAGGTGCGGCGAGGTAAGGCGGTTTATCAGTTGGGTGCAAGCCGAGCGTGGGTGCAGCAGATGAGTGCAGTAGCAGGGTCCAAGCCGAGTGAGGGTGCAGCAGTAGGGTGGAAGCCGAGTGAGCGTACAGCAGTAGGGTGCAAGCCGAGTGAGGGTGCAGCAGTAGGGTGCAAGCCAACTGCGGGTGCAGCAGTAGGGTGCAAACTGAGTCAGGGTGGAGCAGTAGGTTGCAAACTGAGTCAGAGTGCAGCAGTAGGGTGCAAGCCGATCCAACTCTTGAGACAGGCCAGAAATCGAATGCTACCTTGGGAACTCACAGCAATCATGTGTGTGTCTTCCTAGGCGGTCCTCAGAGACAGAAGGCAAGCGATTTCGCCGCATCTCTCATGTAGTCAGTTGTTCTATGGGAGATAGCGTCACCTAGTGGATGGCATACCACCGCTTAAGCCAAGCGTGAGGAAGAGCGAGATCGCCCGCAGGACCTTTTGAAAAGTTCCCGTGTACCGGAAACCGTGTTCCTAGCCCCATGAAGCATGGGATGCGAATGGGCAGTGACCATGAGGAGGTGCATCACTAAGCAAGGAAGGGGGCGACAACTGGCAGCGCGAAAGGCATACCGGATCCCAAAGGGAGGAAAGCTCCAACACGTAAAAAAGTGGAAGACGATAGTGGAAAATGGAGGATGGCCGTCACTCCTAGGCCAAGCCATTATGGGAGGAGAAGAGGGGAGTGGGTGGTTCATGAGATTCCAAGCATTGAGGGTTGATTTCAAGGGTGAGGAAAATAGAGGAGACTGAGGATGGCCTATCTAGTGGGCCCTAGTGACCATCTTATATCGTTGCCCTTCATGCCTTTATGCCTCCCTCCTCAAGTCAGACACCACATATGACTCACAACTGTGGGTCATACCAAAACCTCATAAACTAGTCATATGACCAAAGTGGTCACATGGGCAAAAACTAACGTATCATAATAACCATATCATATGACCAAAGTGGTGATATGAGTGAAACACATGACCTCTAATGAGGTCATGTTGGAAACATAACATACCTATGACTCATAACTATGAGTTATGTGAAAATCTCTTCATTGCTAAGCCACATTCATCACATTAGGTCCCCTGTCCAGAGGCTTAGGTCTCTTCAAGTTTAGAATCTCATTTCGTGTAGGCGGTCTGCTAACCACCAGAAGTGTTTGGAGCTGTCAGTTGCGTCCCTGGAGTATCCGCACACCTTGTCTATAATGGCTCTTCGTTTGATCCGTTCATTTCTCTAGGCTTCGCCTGACCTTTCTATCTTCACGTTGCAGGAGGCCCAGACTATATCCATCCACCTTCTTGCTCCCTGATCATTGGGCTGCATTTCTTTCTCTCCACCTCCAGGTTATGATGGTATCTTGTTGCCGTTTCACTTCCTCCTCAACCCAATCAATTGATCGCTTCAATTGCTCGACTGTTAGGCGTAGTTATTCCTTGGATACCAAAGTTTTTGTATTCCCCCTCTTCACAGGTTCCCTGCTTGGCTTCCCCTTGTTGTCTGCAGTGATAGGAGTAGTACCTATGCTTGCAGTTCTGCCAGGAGATCTTGCGGTGTGAGGGGCTAGTGGGCGGAGGTACTGCTTGTACTGCCTACTTGGCTTGGATCGTGATGGTTGGTGGCAACTGCTTTGTTGCTGACTTCTTGGATGGAAAGAAGTTGCTCCATTGTTTTCCGTCTAGGTGTACAGGGCACTCATCATTTGCACATGCCATCCAATGGTAGACTGCATGGTTTCTTTCCTCGTTGTTGACCACTTTAGCCCAGTTGGCCTCCATGGTCTTCCCCTTCTCCTCATTCTTGATTTTGGATGGCGCTTCAGCTGCAGTCCACTTGGTTGCGTCGGGTGGGGGCTCATCGTGCTACCTGTGAGTTTGAACTTGTCCAGAACGTTCTCGACATGTGGTTAATGGCTTCTGCTACTAGCATTGGTGGAAGAGGATAATGGCATCTTTTGCATTTATGAAGTTGGTAGCTGGGTAATAGTCTTGATCGTGATTGTCAGAGTAACCAGTACAATCCGCACAGGGGTGAAGGTTACCATAGTGCATGCGGCAGTCGCTTATTTCGTCAAGTTCATATTCCAGATCTCTGCCTAGTTGGAGAGGCGGAGGAGGTGTAATCATCTGTGATGAAAGCTTGTTGTTCTGATACAGTTCCAAAAGTGAGATATGGAATATGTTGTGTATCTTCACAGACGGAGGAAGGTCGAGTTTATATGCTCGTTTTCCTATCGTTGTCCGTATCTCGCATGGTCCAATTTTCAGGCGATCCAATTTCCGAGATGGTCATATAATTCGTATATTCTTTGGTAGTAGCCACACCTCTATAGCCAAACTCAGGGTCAGAAATCCTCCATGGTAACACAAAACTTTCAGAAAAAACCACAACTCAGCAAAAGCAGAAAAATTAAACAACCATATTCAGAAAAAAACAATACATATTTAAGATCTCTGTAATCTGTATATTTCAAAAAAAGAAATCCCATTTTAATTAATTAAGAAATGAAAAAGTTGTTGTGGATTGAAAGTTGTGCCACTGTCTCCACAGTGTGGCTTTTGCAGTACAGTACATCTCATACTTTT
>JACCEG010000377.1:113318-151925 GCA_014065205.1 Tuber brumale | reverse complement strand
GATGTCCTCTCCGGAACGTAGGGTCTTGAGGTGTCGTCGGGAAGGGGCTATGAATTGCGGAATCGTCCATCTTATCTGTGGTGTCGGGGCGAGTATCCATCGGTTCCGCCGCCGTTATTCTCTTTCTTGGGTCCTGCGGTATCTCAGCCATTGTGATACTTTCCAGGTAGGCTAACTGCTCTAGTAACCCTTGATGAGTGATTACTGGTACTTCTTACCAGAGTTCTCGATATCCTTGAAAGGTTTTAAGGAATCGTATGTATGGTATCCAACGTCTGACACACTCGAGGGGTGTAGGTATAAAAGGGTTCGGTTGGTTCGATTCTGGTCTTAAAACCTGAATCTCCTTTTTCTCGAGGTTTAGAATGTACTTATAGTACATATAAAGGTGTATTAGGCCCAGGCCGAGGGGATGTCTTGCCCCCGGATGACTGTCCCTGGGTTTTCCTTTTCCTTTTCTTCCTTTTTTATGGAGCACTGGGTGCTCCAGTCTACGAAATCTTCCTACTCGGTCGAATTCCACTCGAAATCCGAACCGTGCCAGGTACGATATATGCTATTGAATTGATCCCTCGTTGGGATCCCAAAAGGTACTGTGAACCACGAGGGTTCCTGCGTATATTCTTCTTCAATTTCGAACAGCTCGGTTTCAAATATTTCTTCGAAGGAATGGATATAGATTGGACAGTGAGGTGCTTCGAAAATGTAATCGAAGTCTGAGGTGAGGGTGGAGTTTGAGGTGAACTCGTAGTTCATATAGTGAGCCTTGGTAACAGGAGAACTATCAATATACTGTTAGGCGGACGCCAAACTCTAGTATATAACTGAGGGACGTAGGCCCGAAATCTTTGATTGGNCGGATTTCCTCCGTTCCACTTCCCAGATGTCGCCAAAGGTCCCCTCTCATATATCCTGCGAACAGCATGCGGTCGGACGGACGGCGGCGACGTATATGGTGTTATGAAGCGGGCTTCATTGATGTGACTTTTAGTTATGGGACGCAACTCTCGAAATCTCGCTAATGACGTGCGGGCCCCATAAGGGGGCCGGAGGGGGGTGTTGGCACTCCGGTAAATATGAGGGTCTGTGCGCAGTTACCCTACCGTGGGTCTGTGCACATGTCTCGGATTTCCATATGCCTAACAGGCAGGCTCAAAGCACGTGGTGAGTGAAGACGGCAGTAAGATGTAAGCTATCTGATAGCAGTAGAGTGCCAGCCAATGGTTGGAGGAGCAGTAGGGTGCCAGCCAATCGCAAACATGAGGAGTGCAGATGGAAGGCATCAGTCCCTAAGCGACAAAAAGGCTGTCGGTATCGCGCTTGTGTTTTACAAAGGAGCCTCGAGCAGGTCCCAAACAAAGCCTGCTGTTTTACCACCACTCTCATGTATTCCCTTGTTCTCAGAGAGATAGTGTCATTGTAGTGGATGGGATACCAGCGGCTGAAGAGATGAGTGAGGAAGGATGGTGGCAAAATCGACCGTGGCCTGTTTAAAAACCCTGACACAACTTCTCCAGTTTCTTTAGGAGGAAGCATACAGGAATCCATTGTAATAGTGTACCGCAAACTGTAATCCAAGCCATCTGCCAAGATGAAGAAAGGGTTATAGCCGACGGTGCTGATGCTAAGTGAGGCTAGAGCAAAAGAGGGGGAAAGGAGGTTTCTGGACATCGTGAGATGCCAGAGCAGAGGACAGAGCATCTCAGGGGGATGGACCCGCAGGGAAAGGGATGGGAAGACAGACTCAAAGTTCAAAAGAATGGATAGAGATAGCCTACACCCACAGCAAGGGGAGGGTGCAGACTGAAAAGTAGTGATAGTTTGGTGTGGTATTAAGTCAATCCCAAATAGGAAATATATTTCAATCACTGGGGGTGTAGTGGAGGCGGAGGATGGATGCATATTATTCCTTTTTTTTTTCTCTTTTTCTCTTTTTTTTTATATCATAGATTGCTCAATAGGTACAAGAATATGCATGCAGTGTAAGCTATGGCAAAAAGAAAACCTTGATTCCCAACAAACAAACAAAAGAAACCATAGGCTCAAATCTCCAAAGCGACAAATCCATCGCATGCACCTCCAATGGTGACCCCGCAAACTGGCAAGGCAATCCATAAACTTTCAACGTATTTCATAACCATGAAAATTTATCAGCAAAGTATAGGACTTAAAGCAGAGCAGCGGGGAGAGGTAGTTCCACGTGGGGGGGTGAGGGTAGCCGAATCGGCGGCATTAGTGGGGGGAATCTAGTACCAGTTGTGCGGATGTAGTTGGCGAGTCCAATGATAGCAGAAAGTGAGGACCAAACAGGTGAGCCTTGGCCGATGTTAGAAACTCTAGGGAGGTAGAGTGTTCTCTTATCAGCATTAGCTGAGTATTGAAGTATTGTGTGGGTGAACGTTTTGTGTCCTCCTCACAATAAGTGCATATTGGAGAAGACAGAGGGTCGTTACAGGAGTGGTACGCGGCTAGGTAGCACTTCCTGGCCCTTCTTTGGTATATGCGTTCCTCTGTAAAGCGGTCTAGTCCCATGAAGGCCTGCGGCTTCACCGTGGTCTTGTATGGGTAGTAGCAGGGGGGTGGGACCTGATGGGTCCAGTCTGCTAAAAGTCTATCCCGCAGTGAGGCCTTGAGGGATTTGTAGCTTGTCAGGGTAGGAGGTAGTAGAGCCAGTCCCGGCTCAAGGGCCGGATAAGCTGGCGGAAATCTTGTCGTTTCTCCCATGGCAGGCAGTAGGAGGTGCGCTAGTGAGTCGATTGGTAAGTGCCTCCTCAAGGGTTGTTCAGCTTTGTATTGGCGCCAGCCCAGAGGGATGTAGTTCTGGATTCTCTCCTGGAGCAGCTTTCTATGTATGGACCTGTCTGGGTGGGAGATGTAGGAGAGGAAGTCTGCGGAGAGCCTGGCTGACACCGGGTTGTAGGCAGGGGAGGAGCAGGCCAAAGGGAGCACTGACATCCTTCTGGGGTGGGAGATCACTAGATCCCGGGGAGGGAGGCTGGCCTCAATGGCCACAATAGTTATGGGAGTCGAGCTAAAGCAGTTTGTGACCTATCTCATGACTTTATTCCACAGGACCGACATCTTGTCCATTGTGGCGAGTGTTGGTATCAGGAGGTCAGCTCCATATGTGAGGATATGAAGGATGAGGCCCATAGCGAGTCTTCAGTACATGTGAGGGGGCATTCCAATCCCAGGAGGCGCAAGTGTTCTGATAGTAGAAAAGGCTCCTGAGGCTATTGTAAGGTGTTTGATAAAATGGGTGGTGGTTTCTAATGTGGGGGTGAACCAGTACCCCAGCCACCTTAGAGAGGAGGAGGGGGGAAAAATAGAGCCGTTGAGAGCTATAGGTTGGTTAGAGACTGGGGATCTATCCTTAGGCATCCTCTAGTGTATCAGTTCCATCTTGGGGATTGAAAAGGAAACTCCAATTCTCGCTGCCCTGCGCTGAAGCAAAGAAAACACATATTGAAGATACCTAATATTCCCCCGGTAAGAAGTAATAGAAACAGTAATTGAAAAATCATCAACATAGGAAAAGATCACCCCTCGGGGTATGGAAACATGCATTTCAGAAACATAAATCACAAATAACAAAGCAGAAACAGGGGACCCTTGAGGTGTTCCCACTTGAATGGAAGAAAGAAGCCAAGGGACCCGCTGAAACAACAAGCGGCATGAACGACCTGTGAGAAAAGAACGGACCCAGGCTACCAGGTATTTGGTAGTACCTTTGGCCTTCAATTTAGCTGTAAGAAGGCTAGAGGAAATCTTATCGAACCCTCCCTTTATGTCCAGAAATAGGGAGGATGCCTGGGAGGAGGGGTTTTGTCTTGGCTTAACCTCTTTGGTAAGTGCAGCCAGGGCATCAAAGGTTGAAAGGCCAGCAAGTGAGCCACACGGATTAGGGTTCAGGAGCTCTACTTCTGGGGCTATGAGAAAAAGACAGCTTGCTACCATCCTTTCCAGTATTTTCGAAAAGGTTTTCAGTAAAACAATAATTCGGAATGATGCGGGTGTAGAGTAGTCTGATATTCCTAGTTTGGGTAGGACCACCCCATTAGCCATTTTGAGGCTTTTTGGATGGTGCCCGTATGCCAGAAGGGTGGCAAGACGAGATGTAACTATGGTCAGATTAATGGCATGGACTTTCTTCCAAACCCCATACGGGATTTGGTCGGGGCCCGGGGCTGAGGTATTAGAGGATCTACCAAGAGCAGACAAGATCGCGTCAGGTGCAAGTGGTGGATGTTCGGGGTCGAAGCGGGAGTAAGGCAACTATTGCGTCGGCGGTTTTTCTGGGAAGAAGTGGTCTATTAGCGCTGCGCTGAGCCTGGCTGGAGAGTTTGCACTCGGTAAGTCAGGGAATCTGTCTTTTTCTCTTCCCATGGCTCCCTTTTTGGCTTTCCAGACTGATCGTGGTGTTACCCTGGCCAGGAACTCTTTCCAGTATATTTCTTTGGCTTTCTTAATTGCCTTGAAGTATCGGTTGCAGTGGGACCTTAGTTCTTCTAAGGATAGTGCTGTGGGGTCTCTCCTATGTGCCCTCGTGGGACGGTAATGTGCCTGTCTCAGGTGGGTCATTGTCACGTCTCACCACGGCTTTGACTGAATGGTGACTCTCTTGGTTGGGGTGCAGGCTTTGATCAGTATCGTCAGTGTCAGCATGTGGCTTTCTAGCCAGTTATCTAGGTCGATGTCGGTGGGATAAAGCCATGGGTGTGAGAATGACAGGTTTTTCAATTGCTCTGTAGCTATCGTCCAGTCTGTCTGGTCCCAGTATGGGGTTGGAGGTGGCGGTCTTATGAAAGGTGCCGCGAATATGATGGATATTGGGAGGTGGTCGAAACCAGTCGCCAGTAGGCGGGTTGACCAAGATTGTAAAGTACGGGGACAAAAGGGATCGTCCGGCACAGTAACGGCAACCCCACAACCACAATAAATTTACTATCTATCTAACAACAACTACTTAAAATGAACTGAAAATTTGAATAGACGTCCATTAAATATAACAAAACTCCTATGTGAAATTGTAAAGAATAAAAATCAATACTTTATATACCATCCCTTTGCATCTAAAACCGCAGCCACTCTCCTACTCATTGACTCCCATAGCTTTTCCAAGAAATCTCCTTCAATATCCTGGGTCCAAACTATATCAAGAGCTTCTGCTAGATGTCTTCTAGTAGTATCTGGACCCCCCTGAGTCTTGTGAATGTTAGGAAAGTGCTGGTGCAGCTTTTCCTTTACCCTTTTCTCACAGTGCTCAATAGGATTGAGGTCTGAGGAATTAGATGGCGATTCCATAACCTGTATATAGTTTTCTGCAAACCAAGCCATAGTATCTCTTGCAGTATGTATCCTTGCACTATTTTTCTGAAATATAGGATCTCCAACTGTGTCCTCCACCTCCTGCCAGACATCAACTAAACCATCCTCCAAAACTCCAATATACACAAATCTATCCACACTCCTGTCAAAAATAGGAATCAGAAGACCCTTATTTTTACCCCAAATGCAAGCCCAGACCATCAGCCTTATCCCAGGTCCTTTTGTAACTCCTTGAATGCAGTCCTTATGCCACTTTTCCTCAGGTGTTCTGAAGACCCAAATACTCTTAGGATCTTTGGACCTTTCAACCATGCATTTATCACTAAAGATGATTCCCTCAAAGTCCTCCTTTGTCCAATTCCTATACTCCTTTGCCCAGGCTAATCTCTTGATAGCATGCTCATCCTTCAGAAATTCTCTTCTCCTTGCTCTCCACTTCTTTATGTTGACTGAAGCCAATGCTCTCTTGACTGTCTTAACAGAGGCATAGGGTGCAACATTATTGTGCAATTCTGATAATGGCTGATGGCGTCCCTTGTTGGACTCTCTGGCTAGGCGGCAGCCAGTTCTGGTATCGATAATTTTGTGTCTTCCAGTAAATGGGAGGTTTTTTCCATCACGCCTCTTTTGATACCGTTTGTAAAAACTTTTAACTGTGCTCTGGTAGCGATGTAAAAGCTGTCCAATCTCAGAAAATGCAATATTTTTCTCCCTTAGGGCAACAATTTGCCCTTTCTTAAAGTCTGTGAGGAGACCTGTCTTTAATGAAGGCATGGTTGTTGATGGGTGGTTGATTGAGGGGGTGGGGTTTTTTGAGGTGTTGCTTGGTGACCACTGATCGGACGATCCCTTTTGACTTAGTACTTTAGAAAGCTAATGAGGGGTGGGTTGATTAAGGCCAGGTTAATTACTCCGGGTCTGGGAGTGTGGTCAAATGGAAACCTGGTGTAGGCTCCAGGAGTGTTGCAGAGTTCAAAGCCAATGTGTTGGGCTCGTTCGAAGTAGGGGTTGGACGTTGAGAATTCATTCCAGGAAATGGTTCTTGGAGGATCTGATAGTGGATGGTGGATGTTGAAGTCCCCCGCAATGAGTGTTGAAAAGGGGATTTGGGAGAAGGAAGTGCTTGGATCAACCGTTCTGTTTCAAGAAGAAGTGCCAACCATTGAGTACAAGTTGTATACCCTAAATTGTGAGTAGTTGGAGTGAAAAAGCCCCAGAGGAGAACAAATATCAAGCGCCATAAAATCAGCCCTGTTAACAAAACAAGGAAGTAGAGAAAACACATTCAAAAATCCAGGTAAACGTAGGTAGCTACCTTGGGGGGTGTCCCCTGTTTAAATAGCCGAGCAAATGATTTAAAAGATACAAAAGTGTGCAGCCTCTTGCGGTACACAGGGGGGTCCTGCAGCAGTATTATGTGTGGGGGGGCTCTCAGAGATTGAAAGCTATTGAATAAAGAAAGAAACACATCCCAGCTTCCCAAACAGTTATGTTGAACAAAAAAAAGTCGCTTAAGAGAGGATGGGTTAGGTGGCCCTATGGGCGAGGTGCAGGAAGAGTCCTCCACCTTTATGCACCTGTAATGGGGTGTGCAGAGGAAAACGTATCAGCCCACAGGGGGGGAGGCCAACACGTCAAAGTATCGGGGCCTTGAACAGGCTCCTTGGGACAGTGCGGGAGGTCCACTGGCATGGAGTCTCCTCAACGCTCGTATCAGCCTGTTTGCCTTTCCCCTTGGGAGTTGCAGGTCTTGAGTTGTCCTCACCGGTATCCATCCCTTCTTCTTCTTAGTTGGGTGGTAGGTCGTCCCTGGCTGGAGCCTTGGGTCAGGAGTGGCAGTCGCTATTGGTTGTGGAGTGATCCCCTGAGCAGTTGGGGCATTTCAATGGTGAGGTGAGGCAGCAGGCAACTACAGCTTTCAGGTGTCCCTCTTAGGGCTTGTAGGATTTGTGCATCGATGGGCCGATCGGGGGTGGGATCCACCATAGAGTGGGCAGACTGAGGTGGTCTCCTTACACATAGGAGAGGGGTGTCCAAATTTCCAGCACTTCCGGCATTGCATGTAGCAGCTTTTAGAGTGGCACACATCCAGTTTGCGAGGTTTGGAGTACAGGTAAAGGGTCCTTCCTATCTTAACAATGTCAGCAGGAGGAACCGATATGACAATGCAAGTATAGTTCTTCGTAGCCCTGATTTCAGGGTTCGGTTGGAGGTATCTCGCAGAGAAGATTGGTACCCGCATTGCATTTAGGATGCAGTTACCCAACTAAGAGCGAAGCTCTTCTTGGTCTTGCAGGAGGAATGGAATAGGTACGCCATGGATGGCTAGTTCGACTTCATTAAGAGCTGATCTGAACGGCCTGAATGGGTTCTCTCCAGCTAGGAATGCCTTGTTAAACCTTGCTACAAGGGCATCGTATTACGGGTCGTACGCGGTAGCAAGAGTCTGTAGAGAGCGGGTTGGGAGGGTGAGGGCACCCCAGGTATTGACGGAGGCACTAAAGCATAGTGGGTGTGGGCAGTGCTCTTCCTTTAGTACTTGGGCTGCTATGTCCGGGGCTGTTGCTACTCTCCTAAGGGTATCTTGGTGGGGAAGGGGAGTCTCTCTGGGTGAGAACAACAGTCTGTCAGCCGCTGGAAGGGGGGGTGGCCTTCACACTGAGGGGCCATACCCTTTGATGCTACAACTTAGATTGCAGAGGTGGGGGCCTTGTCTCCACCCTTTGACTTTTGAGACTTTCTTCCCTCAAATTGGGCTTGCGGGGCCAGAGCCTGGGCATAGGTTGACAGTCCAGATGTGGCTTTACTAAGAGCCTTGTTGAGTGACGGCTCTAGGTAGTCAGGGGTGAAAGAGTAGGCGCTGTACTTCCCCTCGTGAAAGGCCTGGGCCTGCCAGGATCGCGGGTTCTTCACTGCATATACGTTGGGATCACCATACCACTTCTCTATGGCTATGTCATAATGGGGAATACCGGAGTCGAAGTCAGCCATTGGGCTGACTGTCGGAATGGCTGGGGTAGGTGGGTTTTTCCCTGCTTGTTTCACTTGTATTCCTGGTTGGGGTTGATGAGGTGGCACCGCTGGCTTTGCCGAGAGGGAGGCTGCAACTCTGGCTGTGAGATCAGCCACTGAAGCTTGCATAGAGGCGGGTGAGGGGCCCGGGTTGGGCAGGGCTTGTTGTGCAGGGGGTGTAAGTTTACTCTCTATAGAGCTGATCCTGGCATGGAGGGCTGCTATTCCTGGGAGTGCAGTCATAATTAGGGGAAGAATCGAGGCTTCTCGCGCTGTCAGGCTTCTGAGATCAGCATCCCAGAGCCTGGGGAAGACGCCTCTATTGGTGGCAAGATTGGAGGTAGTGTGGTTGTACATCTCTCTGAGGAGAGGGAGGTTGGAGTCGAGCAGGCCTACAGAGGAGGACCATGTCCGATTCTAGGCGGGGGAGGAGTGAATTTGAGCCGCTGGTGCCAGGGCAGGGGCAGTTGGAACCTGAGCAGTTCTTCCCGCATAGGGGTGGGAATGGTCAGAAGTGTGGGATTCTGGGCGAGGGGCCCTTCCAGTGTTGTGAGTTATAGCAGAAGATATGAGTCAACTGAGGGGTAGGGTCGCTTATAGAGTGAAGCCTGAGTGAGAGGCCAAAATTGGGGTGTCGAGCGGGTTGGCACCCAAAAACTTGGAGTTTAGGGATGACCAAAAGCGGTAATTTTTCAAGCGAGAGGTGAATAGAGTGCGCAGAGTGTGGGATGCATATTATTGTTTTACTTTTTTTTACTTTTTTTACATTTTTTCTTTTCTGTTTTTATTTAGTATTAAGGAACAAGATCACGTCAGCGCAAGCTATGTAGACCTAAACCTCCACCTATGCCCCGGCTCAGAAAGACGGAAGAAAAACCGTCAGACTAAAAGGCAAGTCGGTGTAAAAAACTCCCCCAAACCACAACCGCTACAGTATACACGAACCCACAACCTCCACAGACGCGGGATATAAGAGAAATCCCAAAACCCCAACAGTGAACCAACCAAAACAACAGAAAGAAACCCCAAACCAATGAAAAACCATAAGCTGCACCCTTAGGAACACTATGTAGCCTAAGCTAGTCAGATATACTGAGGTCGCTATCATAGATCTGGTCCCGAGCACTAAATGGGCGAATATACCTTACGTCTTATAGACTTGGCAACAGGGGCAAGGGAAACAAAAGCAAGAGAAACCCAGCAGAAGCAGGAGGAGGCGTGTGGCAGGGTCCAAGAACACCCAGAGGTCCACCAGAAAACCAGACCGTGCGGGGAGGCCAGCAGCCGAGGTACTGACCGGAAAGAGGTGGTAGTAAGGTACCAGCTGGGGGGGGTAGTACTGGTCCGAGACTCGCAGGAAGTATAGTAGGAAGTAAGGTGCCAGCTAAGGTGGGAAGGTAGGAGTGAGGTGCCAGCCTGTGGTAGCAGTAGGATGCCAGCCGATTGCACCGAGGAAGTGTAGAGGAGGGGTAGACCCAAGTGACAAAACAACTATCGGAATTGTGTTCATGTCCTACTAGGCGGCCTCCAGCAAGCCCCAAACAAAGCCAGCAGTTTTTTCAAGTCTCTCATGTAGTCCCTTGTTATATGAGAGATAGCATCACTGTAGTGGATGGGATACCACCTGCTGAAGCAATGAGTGAGGAAGGAGAATGGCGAAATCGACTGTGGCCTGTTGAGGCAACCTGATACAACTCCACAGTTGCTTTATGGGAGGGATACAGGAATCCATCTTAATCGCGTACCCCAAACCGTAATCCCAGCTGTCTGTGGAGATGAAAAGAGGGAAACCCGCCTGCACTGATGCTGGAAGAAGAGGGTGGGGTATCCCTGGAGGGTAAACCTGAAAGGGAGAGGGTAGTAGAGAGGGACTTGAAGTCCAGAAGGATGGACAGAGATAGCCTACACCCCCCCCGAGGGGAGGGTGTAGATTGAAAAGTGATGATAGTTTGGTGTGATGTTGTGTTTATCCCAATTAGGAAATAAATTTCAATCACCGAAGGTGTAGCGGAAACTGAGGATGGGATACATATCATTACTTCTTCTTTTTTTTTTTTGTTTTTTTTTTTTTTTTATATCATATATTGCTTGTTAGATATAAGAACGTGCATGCAGCATAAGCTATGGCAAAAAGAAAACGTGAATTCCAAACAAACAAACAAAAGAAACCATCGGCACAAATCTCCAGATTGACGAATCCGTCTCCAGCACCTCAAACCGTGACCACTCAAAACTGTAATGAAATAATAAATTCTCCCTGCACCAAACAGTAAAAATTCATCAAGCAAGTATAAAAATCAAAGCAAAGCAGCGGAGGGGGGGCAGCTCTCTCTGGGGAACAAGAGCGGCCAGATCGCAGGCATGGGAAAAGGGAAACCGGTACTCGTAGTCCAGATGAAATTGGCCAGGCCAACTCTGGCAGGGAGAGAAAACCAAATAGGCGAGTCTTGGCCGATGTCAGAGACTCTATGGAGGTAGATTGACCTCTTATCAGCTTTAGCTGAGCAGTATAGGATTGCGTGGGTGAACGTTTCATCATCCTGCTCACAAAAGGTGCATAGGGGGGAGGACCCTGGGTCATCCCAGGAGTGATGTGCGGCAAGGTAGCTCTTCCCAGCTCATCCCTGGTGTATCCACGCAGCTGTGAAGTGATCTACCCCCATGAAAGCCTGAGGCCTTAGTGTAGGTTTGTATTGGTAGTACCATGGAGGTGGGGCCAGGTGTATCCAGTCGGCCAGGAGTTTCCCTCTCAGGGAGGCATTTAGGGATTTGTAGCCCGAATCCGTCAGGGGTTTAGAAAGAGCCCTGGGTTCAAGGCCGGAGAGGCCAGAGGGAGGGGGACATCCCCTCGCACCATAGGCAGGAGAAGGTGTGCTAGTGAGTCGATCGGTAGGTGTCTCCTCATGGGTTGTTGGGCCTTGTATTGGCTCCAACCCAGGGTGATAGAGTTCTGTTTCCTGCCTGCGAGGAGTCCACGATGTTGGATCCTATCTGAGTGGGAGGTGTAGGAGGGGAGGTCAGGAGGGAGCCTGGCTGACGCCAGGTTGTAGGCAGGGGAGGAACAGGCCAATTGTAGTGCGGCCATCCTTCTCTTGTGGGGGATCAGTGGGTCAAGGGGCGGGAGCCATGCCTCAATAGCAAGGATGGTAGTAGGGGTCGAGGTGAAGCAGTTCCTCATCCAGCGCATCACTCTGTTCCATAGGACTGACATCTTGACCATGGTGGCTAGTATTGGTACATGTACGTTGGCCCGGTACATAAGGATCGGCAGGATGAGGCCCATTGCCAGCCTGCGGCACATGTGGGGAGGGATTCCAATCCCGGGAGGGGCGAGTCTCCTAATAGGAGCAAAGGCCCCTGAGGCCAGTGTCAGTGTTTTGGTAAAGTGGGTTGTTGTTTCTAGGGTTGGGGTGAACCAGTACCCCAGCCATGTAAGGCAGGAGGACGGTACGAAGATTGAGCCATTGAGGTCTACGGGTTGATTAGGTATCGGGGATCAGTCTTTGGGCGTCCTCCTGTGGATTAGTTCTGTTTTGGGGATAGAGAAGGAAACTCCAATCATTGCTTCCCTGCTTTGAAGCAAAGAAAAAACATATTGAAGATACCTGATATTCACCCTATAAGAAGCAGTAGAAACTGTAATTGAAAAAGCATCAACATAGGAAACAATTACCCATCGGGGTATAGAAACATGCAATTCAGAAAAATAAATCGCAAATAACAAAGGAGAGACGGGAGAGCCTTGGGGCATGCCAACCTGCACCGGGGCAAATACCCTAAGTGCTCCTTGAAATGACAAGCGGCTTGAACGATCTGTGAGAAAAGATCAGACCCAGGCAACCAGGTACTTGGGGGTACCTTTGGCCCTGAGTTTAGCTGTGAGGAGGTTGGAGGAAATATCATCAAAGCCGCCCTTTATGTCTAAGAACAGGGAGGAGGCCTTAGAGGAAGGATTCTGTCCCACCCTGACTTGTTGAACTAGGGCAGCCGTGGCATCGAAGGTTGAAAGGCCAGCTCATGAGCTACATTTGTTTGGGTTGAGGAGCCCTACCTCGCGGGCAATGAGGGGGAGATGGGTAGCTACTACACTTTCCAATATCTGTGAAAAGGTCACAAGCAGAACGATGATTCTAAAGGAAGCAGGGGTCGAGTAGTCCAGTTTGCCTGGTTTTGGTAGGATGATCCCATTGGCCATCTTGAGACTCTTTGGGTGGTGTCCATAGGCGAGAAGAGGGGCAAGAAGAGATGTGAGGAGGGAGGAGTTTATTACATGGACTTTCTTCCAGACACTATATGGGACATGGTCCGGACCAGGGGCCAATGTGTTGGGAGATCTCGCGAGGGCAGAGGAGACCTCCTCAGGCACTAGTGGTGGGTGCTCAGGGTCGAAGCGGCGGTAAGCGACAGACTGTGCAGAGGCCTACGGTGGGAAGAAGTGGGCTAGCAGAGCCTCGTTGATCTGTAACATGGAGTTTGCATTGGGCAAGTTGGGAAATCGGTCTTCTTCTCTTCCCGTGGTGACTTTTTTGGCTTTCCTGACCAGCTGTGGCGTAGCTCCGGCCAGGAAGTCTTTCCAGTAGTTGGTTTTGACTTTCTTAATCGCCGTGAAGTACCAATTTCGGTGGGTTTTTAGCTCGTCCAGGGACATTGGGATAGGGTCTTTCTGGTCTACTCATGAGGCATGGTGGTGGGCTTGTCTTAGGTGGGGTATCTCCGTACTCACCCGGGTTTTGAGTGGATCGAGATCTTCTTGGTCGCGGTGCACGATTTGAGAAGAGTGGTGAGGGTGTGCATGTGTCTCTCTAGGCAGTTGTCTAGATCAAGGTCGGTGGGGTGGGGACGCAGGTGTCATGGTCGTATGGCAGATAGTGGAAGGAGATGTTTGTGGTGGGTAGAGGAAGGAGATGTTTCACCATGATGAGGATATTCATCATCAGGTTTTATGAATTATATGTTGTTTCACACACATGACCTATTAAGAGGTCATGGGGGCAGCGCATGAGGCAAAGGGGGCTGCATAGTTTGATTTACTTTCACGCACATGACCTATTAAGAGGTCAGGTGGTTTATGCACATAATCAATGATGCGGTCATATCATGTTTTTCATGAGTCACGGTTATGACTCATAGTGGGTTTGATTTATAAGCGGGCAGAGCGAAGGACTATAAAAAGAGGCCGGTAGAGCCTGGTAGTTAGTTCTTCATGCAACTACCTATTATACTTTCTTACCTATACTATTAAGAATAGATTCTATTCTACCACTTTGAGAAGTTGTACCACGATACGATTTGATTATTAGCGTTCGAAAGAGGAACGTAGACAGCGGTGTAAAAATAATAATCAAAGTCTTGGTAATCAGAGAGAATGAAGTAACGACACAGAGAGGAAGAGAAGTATCGCACTATTACAAAGAGACTAACAGAGAGCTGTTGCCTGTCGCCTGATACATACTAATATCGGAGGATAGGTAAAATACCTAACATTTGGTTGTGTCTCAACAGTGACACCCAACAGCAACATGGAAGCAGAACAAGCAGGGGAAGGGATGGGGACGACCCCGGTCCCACCAGCACTATTGAACGTGCTAAGTATGACAGGAGAACAATTGGAATACATGGTAGCAGGACTCAGACCTACGCGAACGTCGGAATGGCTCAAGCTTAGTAATCCCGACGTCTTCGACGGAGAACCAACCAGGCTCAGAAGATTCCAGGTACAGCTTAAACTGTACTATGAAGCCCAAGAATGGACGAGCGAACAGGATGACAAGAAAATCAGATTCGCAAAAACTCTGCTCAGGGGAACAGCGGAGAAGTGGATCACTCCAATAGTGGAAGTAACCAGCCCTAAGTAATGGCACGAATAGGAAGAGTTCGAAAGAGACCTCTAGGCTCAATTCGAAGATAAGGATAAATGACAGGGAGCACGGAACCAAATTGAAAAGATGGTTCAAGGGAAAAATCCATTTATCGAGTTCTGGCACAACATACAACTGTTATCCCCAGACGCCGGATACGATACACATACCTTACAGCGACAACTATTGTGAGGTATCCATGAAGAGTTATACGAAGCATGGACCAACTCGGATAGGATATTCAACACGACCGAAGAACTGGCCCAGGGGTACAAAGAGCTCGAACATAGGAAGAACAAAGGACGGAGCAATCGGGAAAGACCGACCCGACAGCAGAACAGACCACCAAGGACCCTAACGTCCAATCAAAAGGGAGAAGCAATGGACCTTGACGCAATAAGAGGATCAACCCAATGATTCGAGAGACCGCGACAGACGTTTAGACCAAGTTGGAGACCGATACGGCCAAACCTCCCAAGGATAACAACAGAGGAGTCTTGGAAACGCAGGGACAGCAATTTATGCTTTCGCTGTGGAAAGGCAGGACATTGGGCAGTCGAATGCCCAGACAAGAATGCCAAAATTCCGGAGATATGAAGCCAAGAGTCGGAAGAGAGAGAAGAGCCTTTAAACGGTAACAGTCTACAGTAACGAGTGGGCTAAGGGATGACAAGCAGGAAAAACCTCCTGAAATTATACAAATATTGACGGCAACGGACTATAAGGGACAAATCAACACCACGGATAACAACGACGACGATTCAGATCAACTGATGATAAAAATCAAAATACTCACAAAAAACGGGATTACCGAAACCAACACAATGGTCGACTGGGGAGCAATGGAGGACTTTATCGACAGAGAATTCTGCAATACCCACTGGATACCCCTCACAAAAATCGACAAACCAAGAAACATCTGTGTGGTTAATGGGGAGAAAAGTAAAGCGGGCCCCATTACCCACATGGCCAAAATAACCATGGAAACAGGATCGCATCAGGAAACGATCGTATTACAGGTAGCAAATATGGTCAAACATACTGCTATCCTGGGAATACCATGGCTAAGGAAATACAACCCAAGGATCGATTGGGAAAGAAGACAGATTGAATTCAAAAGCGAGAGGTGTACCCAGGTATGCCTAAATGAATCACCAAGGATCGATGCAGTTCCTACCAGACTGGCACAATGGGAAAACAAGTACAGTCGAATCACCGTAACAAATAGCGAAGAAGAAGATATTCGGATCCAGGGGCAGGATTCCGAAGCAAAAATACAGGCAAAGGGGTTGAAGGAAACCGCTGGACGCGATCTGTACAGCATCCAAGAGGAAATCATTCTGGCTAAAGGGCAAGCAATGATATAGACAAGAATATTGATCGGACTACCTGATGGCACATATGGTCGAATTGCCCCACGAAGTGGATCAGCTACCAGGCATGGCCTAACCACAGGAGCGGGGGTGATAGATGCAGACTATCGCGGAGAGATCAGGATTCTATTGATAAACCTGAAAGAAGAAGACTACGAAGTCGAGAAAGAGGATCGGATCGCGCAATTGATTGTCGCAAGGATCGACAATAGAGGACTACCAGAAGTAGTCGACCTCGACGAAATAGAAAGACAAGATCAATGATTTGGAAGCGCTGCAAGAAACATAGTTGAAAGACCTGTGGAAAGACGCATCGACATCAACTTTATATCAGCCAAGAGCTTCGGAAAACTATATCGGAAAGGAGAACAAACCGGTGTGCTCAAGTGGGGCTAAGAAGAAAAAAAAGCGACAATGGCTGAGACCTCGGCGATCAGTACCAGATTAGTGGTACCACAAGAAGCAACAAAGAAGAAAGCAACTCTAAGACAGCTGGTACCAAGCAAATACCAGGACTTTTTAGACATGTGTGAAGAAGGAGAAAGGACGGACTTGCCAGAGCACAGAGAGGAAGACAATAGAATCGACCTAGTGGGCAGAGCACCGTTCATGAAACTCTACTCCTTGAGAGAAGAAGAGTTGAAGGCTCTACAAGATTCCCTCCAGCAGAACCTGGAGAGAGGATGGATACGACCATCCTAGTCAGCAGCAAGAGCACCAATATTATTTGTCAAGAAGAAAGATGGAAAGCTCAGACAATGCATGGATTTTCAAGGAGTGAACGCAGTCACTAATGAAGACCGATATCCACTACTGCTGATCGACGAAGCGTTGGAGAGATTGGGAAAGGCCCAATACTACATGAAGTTAGACATCAAAGATGCCTACCACAATATTAGAATATGCGAAGGAGTGGAATGGAAAACAGCATTTCGAACCCGATACAGACTATACGAATACCTGGTAATGCCGTTCGGACTGTCCTATGCACCGGTAACATTCCAAAGATGGATCAACACCAAACTCAGCAGAATCTTAGATATATGCTGTATCGTCTACCTGGACGATATCCCCATCTATTCAAAGACAAAGGAACAACACTGGAAGGACATCCGAAACGTCATGCAGGCCTTAAAAGAAACAAAGATCAAACCAAAAGCGGCGAAATGCAAATTCCATCAACAGGAAAGCGAATATTTGGGGTTTCCCATCAACCCTGATGGAATACAAACCGACCCGGTCAAGACAGCAGCGATTGACGAATGGAAACCACCGAAAAGCATAAAAGGAATATGAAGCTTATTATGCTTTTGCAACTTTTATGGCTGATTTATCGAAGGATTCATCAGAGTGGCGAAACCACTATATGAAACAACGAAAAAGGATACCAAGTGGAACTGGACGAACAGGCAGCAAACAGCATATGATGAATTGGGGAACAAACTCAGTAAAGCACTGATACTACGACATTTCGATCCGAAATTGCCAATCATGATCGAAACAAATGCATCGAATTATGTCTATTCAGGAATTTTGTCACAATTAGGCAATGACAAACTATGGCGCCCGGTGGCATTCCGATCCCAGGCGATGACCAAAGCCGCGTGCAACTACGACATCCATGATAAAGAACTACTGGCTATAGTTCAGGCACTTAAGGCATGGAGAAAATATGCACTGGGAAACGAACACGACATTAGAGTGGTAACTGATCACAAAAACCTCCTTGCCTTTACCACCACCAAAGAACTCAATCAACGACAAACAAGATGGAGTGAAACCCTATCTCAATATCACATCAAGATTGAGTACCAACCTGGGGAGCAAGGAGGACAACCTGACGCCCGTACCCGAAGGCAAGAAGACTTACCGATTACAGAGGACGAGAGGATCCAACAGAGGAAGAGGATTCTCTTGCCAAAGGGAAGATACTTCAAAGATGACAAAGAAGACGGAGAGAATGAATCCATCAACGAGATGGAAACAGCAACATTATCCAACGATGACCACACAGAATGGATACAAAGCACGATGGAAAAAGATACCGAAATTCAAGCAATCAGGAAAGCTTTAAATGAAAAGCAAAAAGAAATGAGGGGGATAGCACTCGGACTATACGAAGAAAAAGAAGGATACCTTTAGTACGACAACAAGATAAGGATCCCTGACGACGAACCCCTTCGAACGGAAACAATAAGGAGAAACCACGACATACCAGAAGCGCGGTACGGCAGAACAGCCAAAACCACGGAAGTGATCCCGAGATCATACTATCGGCTAACGATACGGGAGGACATCAGGAGATACGTCAAAAACTGCGAGTTATACCAGAGGATGAAGGCCATACGTCACGTGCCATACGGATTGCTAAAACCTATCGAACTTCTGGGAAGACCATGGTAATTTATTGCTATGGATTTTATAACCGGACTCCAGGAATCGAAAGGTTATGATGCAATATGGGTCATTATCGACCGTTTGACAAAAATGGCCCCCTTTATACCATGCAGGACAGCCATGGACACACAGCAATTCATTCACCTATGCAGAGATCAGGTGTTCAAAATTTGCAGACTACCGAAAGATATCATATCAGACAGAGGATCACTATTCATGGCAGATATCTGGAAAGAGATCACAAGAGAGTGGCACATTAAGAGGAAACTCAGCACGGCATTCTACCCGCATACAGATGGACAAACGGAAAGGACAAGCGCCATATTGGAACAATACCTGTGGGCGTACGTCAATTATCAGCAGGATGACTGGGCCGACATGCTAGCAACTGCCGAGTTCGCATACAACAATGGAAACCAAGAAACGACCAAAACGACACCCTTCTTTGCGAATTATGGATATGATCCAATATACGAGCCGGCAAAATACGACATACCCACGCAATCAAGCGAATCAAAAAACATGCAACAATTGTATAACATATTGCGAGAAGAAATATGCCTTGTACAAGAAAAACAGGAGGAATACAGCGATCGCAACCGAAAATCCGATCCCAATCTCCAAGTCAATGACAAGGTGTGGTTGATACCAAGGAATATACTGACCACCGGACCGTCCTGAAAACAGGACTACAAAAAATTAGGACCATTCAGAATCATCGAACGTATTGGACTAAGAGCATATAAACTCGACCTCCCCCGCTCGATGACCAACACTCATCCCACATTCCACATCAGTCTCCTTGAACCCTACCAAGACACCGCCGTTACATCACAGAAGAAACACCCTCCGCCGGCCATCGAGATCGAAGGCGAAGATGAATACGAACTTGAGAAAATCATCGACTCAAGACTACACTACAACAAACTCCAGTATAAGTCCAAGTGGACAGGCTACTTAGAGGAACACGATCAAGAGTAGTATCCAGCCACTAACTTCACAAACTCTCAAAATGCGGTCCAACAATTCCACCAAAGCTACCCCGACAAGCCCAGACTTCTGCCCCATGGAAGGCGGGGTTTGGATCAATGAAGAAGTCAACGACGAAGATTGGATCCAACTCGTGGACCTACCAATCAGGAAAATGAAGGAAATGGAAGACGAGAAAGCAGACAAGTGTCTGTCCTGGACAAGGTGCTATGACGACGGATGCCCCACCCACTACATGGAAAAAATGGGAACAAATTATGTTCTCAGAAAAGGAGACAGGACACCACCGGTGTCGCCTCCGTTGGGCGACAAGAACATGATTTTAGGTATGAAATCTATGGGGAGGGGCGCCAAAAAATCCAAGAAAATCACCAGGGAACAGGACTCAGCACTGTCGCTAGTGTCGACAACAACACAGGAGGATACGGTGGAAAGCCTGCAGCTGGAGCTGATCATGATCAGCGAACAAAAGACGATGGCAGAAGTAGAGATGGGTCTCTATGAAGGCCAGGCTTCAATGCGGGAGTAGAAGGCAAGAGAATGGCAGAAAAAGAACGTGCAGCTGGCAAGAGCGGTGATGGCTCAACAGGTCAGGCCACGTTTGGCAGAATACAAAGTTGGGAAGGCAGAATCCCGATTGAAGAGGAGGGATGCGAGTATCTGAAGGTTGGAAAACCTTCAGAAAGAACGCAAGATTTGGATGCATCAGATAGGAGGCAATATCCTGCAGACGGCAGGAACCGAGGAGGATGACGAGTTCCCGATGGCCTAAGGGGACTTAGGCCGTGGGGAGAGGGGAGCTATTGTCACGATCGCGTGGCAGATAGTGGAAGGAGATGTTTGTGGCAGGTAGTTGAAGGAGATGTTTCACCATGATGAGGATATTCATCATGACGTTTTATGAATTATATGTTGTTTCACGCACATGACCTATTAAGAGATCAGGGGGGGCAGCACAGGAGGCCAAGGGGACTGTGCAGGTTGATTTACTTTCACGCACATGACCTATTAAGAGGTCATGGGGGCGGCGCACGAGGCCAAAGGGGCTGCATAGTTTGATTTACTTTCACGCACATGACCTATTAAGAGGTCAGGTGGTTTATGCACATGATCAATGATGCAGTCATATCATGTTTTTCTTGAGTCGTGGTTATGACTGATAGTTGTCTTGATTTATAACCGGGTTGAGTCAAGGACTATAAAAGGAGGCCGGTAGAGCCTGGTAGTTAGTTCTTCACGCAACGACCGATTATACTTTCTTACCTATACTATTAAGAATAGATTCTATTCTACCACTTTGAGATGTTCTACCACGATACGATTTGATTATTAGCGTTCGAAAGAGGAATGTAGACAACGGTCTAAGAATAATAATCAAAGTCTTGGTAATAAGAGAGAACGAAGTAACAACACAGTGAGGAAGAGAAGTATCGCACCATTACAAAGAGACCAACAGAGAGCTGTTGCCTGTCGCAGGATACATACTAACATCGGAGGATAAATAAAATACCTAACAGCGTTAGCGGAAACTTCAAGTCTTTCATCTTTTCCGTAATGACTTCCCAGTCCATTTTGTCCCAGTATGGTATTGGAGGAGCCATTCTCAGGAGGGGTGCAGTAAACACGATGGCGATAGGGAGGTGGTCTGAGCCTGTTGCTGGGAGGCGGGTCGACCAAGAGTGTAAAAAGCTTGTGAGGGGGGCCTTGGTGAAGGCCAGGTCTATAACCCCTGGTCTTGTGTTGTGGTCGAATGGGAACATAGTATAGGCTCCAGGGGTATTGGAGAGATAAAAGCCGGAGTCTAGTGCTTGCTCGACATAGAAATTGGAGGTGGAGAACTCATTTCAGGAAATATTCCTTAAGGGGTCGGCCTGTGGGTGATGGATGTTGAAGTCACCAGCGACTAGTATGGGGAAGGGGTTTTGGGGGAAGCAAGTAGCTGGGTCCACCGTTGTGTTCCCGGAGGAAGTGGCAACTGTAGAATACAGGTTGCAGGCCCTGAATTGTGAGTGGTTAGAGTCAAAAAGCCCCAGGGGGTAGTAGACATCAATGGCCATAAAATCAGCCCCATCAAAAAAATAAGGAAGTACTGAAAACACAATTAAAAAATCCAAATAAACATAGGTAGCCACCTTGGGAGGGGTTCCTTATTTAAATGGCAGAGCAAATGATTTGAAGGAAGCAAACATAGGAAGCCTATTTTTGTAAATGGGGGGTCTTGTGGTAGAACTATCTGTAGGGGAGCTTTCAACGACTGAAAGCAATTAAATAAGGAAAGAAACACATCCCAGCTTCCCAAACAGTTATGTTGAACAAAGAAAAGTTGCTTAAGAGAGGATGGGCGAGGTGGCCCGATGGGCGAGGTGGAGGAAGAGTCCTCCACCTTAATGGACCAGTGATGGAGTCTTCCGAAGAAAACGTGTCAGCGCACGGGAAGGGAGGGCCAACTCGCTTGGGTATTGGAGCCTTGAAGAGGTCCATTGGGAGGGCGCGGGATGTCGATTGGCGCGGGGTTTCTTCCACGCTGGTGTCGGGCTGTTTGCCCTTCCCTTTGGGGGTGACAGGTCTGGAGTCGTTACCGTCCGTATCCATGTCTTCACCCTCTGGCTGAAGGGGCAGGTCGTCCCTGACTGGTGGTTTGGGTCGTGAAGGGCAGTCATTGTTGGTTGCTGAGTGGTCTCCAGCGGAATTGGGGCATTTGAGGGGAGAGGTAAGGCAGAAGGTGGCCACCAGTTTGGGGTGACTGTCTTACGGGCAAGTTGGATGTGTGCATCAATGGCCCCACCTGGGATGAGATCCTGAGCAAAGCCGGCAGACCAAGGTGCTTTCTTTGCACATAGGTGAGGGGTGTCTGAACTTCCAGCATTTTCAGCATTGCATGTAGCGGCTTTTAGAGTCGCACACGTCCACCTTACAGGGCTTGGAGTAGAGGTAGATGGTCCTTCCTATCTTCACAATGTCAGGAGGGGGAACGGACACCACGATGGAGGTGGAGTTCTTGGTTGCCCTTATTTCAGGGTTCGGCTGGAGGTATCTTGCAGAGAAGATTGTCACCCCTGTCGCATTTAGAATAGAATTCCCTAATTCTGAGGATAGCTCTTCTTGGTCTTGTGGGAGGAAAGCAATTGGGAGTCCGTATATGGCCAGTTGGACTTCGTTTGGTGTTTGCCTGAAGGGCCTGAAAGGATTGTCCCCAACTGGGAATGCCTTGTTAAACCTTGCTGCAAGGGCTTCATAGTAGGGGGAATAGGAGGTGGCAGGGGTTTGTAAGGAGCCGGCCATGAGTGTGAGGACATCTCGGGCGTTAACTGAGGCGCTGAAGCATAGGGGGTGTGGGTAGTTTGCCTCTCTGAGTACTTGCGTGGCTATATCTGGGGCTGTTGCGGCTATCCTGTAGGTATCGGTGTGGGGTAGGGGGGTCTCTCGAGTGAAAAGATACTTCTTTTGGCTCCTGGCAAGGGGGGTGGCCTTCTAACTGAGGGGCCTCTGTCCCTTGACGCTGCCACTTGGGCGGCAGAGGCGGAAGTCTGACTTTCTTACTACGTCCTTTTGGACTTCCTTCTCCCAGCCTGCTCCTCTGGGGTGGCAGCCTGGGCATAGGTATGTGGTTTGGGCTTTGCCATGCTGAGGGCCTGGTTGAATGAGGGTTCCAGGTAGCCAGGTGTGAAGGAGTAGGCACTGTACTTCCATTCACTGAAGGCCTGGGCTTCCCAGCAGTGTGGGTATTTGACGGCGTAGGATTTTGGATTACCATACCACTTCTTAGTGGCGGTGTCATAGCGACAGATGTCACAGTCGAAATCATCTGTAGGACTGGTTGTTGGGACCGCGGGGGCTGCAGAATCTTTCCCCTGTTGTTTGGTTTGTTTCCCCATCTGGGGCTGTTCCGGGGCCACAATTGGCTTTACAGAGAGGGAAGCCGCCACCCGTGACGAGAGGTCGGCTACTGTGACTTGGGTAGAGGTGAGGGAGGGGCCTGTGCTGGTGTGGGCTTGTTGTGGTGGGGAGGCAGGGTTGTCAATTTTGCTTTCAAGGAAGCCTATTCTTGAGTGGAGGGATGCTATTCCTTCGCGTGGAGCCATGAGTAAGGGGAGAATGGACGCTTCTTTTGCCGAAAGGCTCCCGCGATCAGCGTCCCAGTGCCGGGGGAAGACATCTCTGTTGGTGGCAAGGTTGGAAGTGGTCTGGTTGTACATCTCCCTGAGGAGCGGAGGGTTGGGATCAAGGGGGCCTACAGAGGAGGACCTTAAGACATTTTGGGGAGGGGAGGAGTAGATAGGGGCAGCTGGTGCCAGTTGGGGTGCAGTGGGGACTTGAGCGGACCTCCCAGCACAGGGGTGGGAATGGTCTGAGGTGCGGGACTCTGGGCGCGAGGCCCTGCCAGTGTTGTGAGCCATAGGAAAAGCTGCGAGTCAAGTGACGGGTAGGGTTGCTTATATAGCGAAGCCTAAGCGAGAGGCAAAAAGTAGTGTGTTGAGCTGGTTGCCACCCGAAACCCTGAAGTTTAGGAATGACCGAAAGCGGTAATTTTTCAAGCGAGAGGTGAATAGAGGGCGCAGAGCATGAGATGCATATTATTATTATTATTATTATTATATTTCATGATGCTTATCGAGCCGTGAGGCTATGAAGCTAACTAATATACTATAGTCTTGAAACCATGCAAGGGTGCCAGTGTGATATCCCATCTCATATAGAAAGGTAGCAATGTTCGTTTGTGCCAGTTCATGAGCCATAATCACAAAAGGAAATCCTCCAAGCTGCCAGATGCCTAACTAAGAAAGGAAATACAAGTAACTGAAACCTAAACTGCCCTGTTCCTCCTGTCAGTTGCTGCCTGGTATGTGTATAGGTAGGTTGGACACTCCTTGGAGGTAGCCTGGTGGTTGTTGCCGCAGTTGAGGCAGAGGATGATTGTGTGAAGGCATAGTTTGCCCTTGGTAGGGCAGTCAGATCTGCCACAAGTGTGTAGGTATGCTGGGTGTTCCAGAAAGCAGATAGCGCAGTGGGGAGTTTTGGTGCATTGGGAAGGGTGGTGACCAAACTCTAAGCATCTGGAGCATTGGGTGTCAGGACCAAAGGAGAGGTAATGTTGGACTTTGAATTTCCGGCCAAAGAGTGAGAGGCCTCTACTTAGTGCTTTTTCTGTGGGGTTTTTGCTGGCAATTGTGAGGGCCATAGCAGAAGCTGCTTTGGCCTTGCATTGGGTTTCAGTTGTAAACTGTTGGGGGACAGAGGAGGTGGGTGTCAGGATTGAAAGTCTCAATTTCAGCCTGAACAGTGGTGAAAGGCGATGTAGTCAGGATGCCGTAAATGATGAGCTTATACCAGACTTCATCCTTCCTAAGGGCATTAGCAGCAGAGACAGTGGATCTTATAGCTTCCTCAATTGTAAAGAGATGGCTCTTGAGGACTGTAGAAGCAAGTGTATTATCCTTAGTGATGAGGAGGACGTGGTGGTTTGGAGTAAACTCCATAGTGAAGACCAGCTGTTTTTTGATGGCTGTGTTGACAGCATCATGGATGGCAAGGTGGTTGGTGTCATTAGGAAGTGGTGTCCCAGCTCTTTCTATGACGATAGTACAGTCACCTTTTGTCAAAATTGGAGTTGAGGAAACTTTGTTTGGTGGAGTGGTTGTAGGCTTGGTAGTGACTGATTTGGTGGCTTTTTGGGCCCAGGTTTGTGCTGGTAATTGAACTGGTAGGGGGGTAGGTAGGATGGTGGTGACAATGGCTGGCTGTTGTTATTGGGTTTATAGGGTGGTAACAAGGTTGGTGAGAGCAGTAATTTGGTCTTTAAGGTCTTGAGCTTCTTTGTTGTACGGTTCCTGAACTACGATCAAGTGCTCGTCTAGGGCTCGAAGTCGTAATACCCCTTGGTTGTGTTTGGCAATAGTACCAACTAGGACTGAATCAAGAAATTCCAGAGTGAGTTCTTCTGTATCAGAATCGTGATCATGAGGATTGGTGGTGCTGCCAACACTGTGGACAGGAGAGGCAGAGCCTTCACCCATATCTGTGTCTGCTGGAGAGGAGTGTTGCTCGAGGTATGTTTGTGGATTAAAAGGGGTGGCAAGGGGGTTTGTGGCACCCCTGCCTCTTCCTCTACCTCTGGAGGCCATCAGAGGGGATGGTAGAAGGACTCAGTTGATAAAGGTAGATAACAACAAATAATAGAGGACGATTTGTTGATGAAAAGTCTTTAAAAGTGTAAGGGGAAGCGGTTAGAACTGGTTGTTGACCAATGAGGTGGAGGCTTGGCCAAAGATTTGGTGCAGTTTTTCTTTCGCTGTGGTTGTAATGGCAACAGAGTCAGTCAGGATATATAGGATGCAGGAGTCCTTGTCCAGACATGGATGTATATTTTTGCTGATATTCTAGGAACTCTACTCCTATGAGAAGAAAGAATCAGGAAAAATAGATAAAAGAAAACTTGGAGTTTAACAAGTAAAACATCCAATCATTATCTGAATAATCCCTCTCTTACCTCTCTTAGCAGCAGGTTCAATACAATCCTTATTCCACTTCTCATTTAACAATATAGATATCAATTTTTTCCTTTTTCCTCTTCTCTCTCCAACTATCTCATCTCTATATATTGCTTTTCTTCTCCACATCTTCCTTGTTTAGTTCCTATAAGTTAGTACTCATTCCAACTACTCTTGAGCTAGATTATCATCTAAATAAACTATCTCTTATACTATTACTTTTTAAGATAGTATTTTGGAAGTCTTCTCCTCACTCTCATTGATGAAACATTGAGAGTAACTTTCTCCACAATCTCTATTTAGGTTGTATCATGATTTGTCAAATCTTCCTCCACTATAGCCTCATCTTGCAACTTGGTAGTTTTAGGATGTCCGTCCTTATCTTTTCTCTCCTTACCTTCTTCATTTCCCCTGGCAATTATATTCATAACCGGAGTGAGGGTTATATTAAGATAGTGAGAAATTTCACTATACTCTAGTTGAGACTCATATAATTCCAGGATTCTTCTCCTGATAAACTCTGAAAGATAATGTAGGAAGGTTGGCATTTTGGGATGACTGCGAAGAAGAGGAAATATAGTTTTTATAAAAAAAGAGGAGTGGAGAGAATGATGTTATTTTAGTTGATTGAGACAATTTTCTTTATGTGGTATTGAAAATGTGTGGTGACGCGGAAGGTTGCTATTGCTATAGACTAATAAGTACAGTTAATTTGTTAATGGATAATATCAACATTTTCTATACAACTAGTATCAGCTCTAGGGAGGAATAGCGATTTGTAAGACCTTGAACATCTCAATACTATATTGCATATAAAGACTCTCACAAAGTAGTAACAAAACTCGTGAAGTGTTGGACATACCTTTCGATCAAGGTTATCAATCTTCTCTGAAGGTATTCAAGATATTGTGAAAGTTCGCAGGTTCCCAGGATAAGCTACCCAAGTAACTTGCCATCTTTCGATACATCAGGTTGAAGTATTAAACTTCATAAAAGCTCATGCTTAATAAGAGTACAACTGGTCAATTAAATCAATCTGAACTTATACTCTTTAAGATACCAAAGCAGTTGGCTAAATAAGTAGCTGGTAGAGAAGATACAGGTCAGTAGATATAGTATCAAATTTTGCAAAATAAGGTAACCCAAATTAAAGATGGACATCTTAAGTACCTAAGATGTGTAAAAAACTTAAGAACATTGGGCTAACTAGAGAAAAAAAGTAGAGTGGTAGCTATACAGGAGTATCTATCTCATGCTGGTAAAAGTGAATTCCTAGTATTTTTACTATTAGTATTGAATATGAGTAATAAAAATCAAGCTCTTAACTCAACAGAAATCACTCATACAATCAGTTGACATTTAGCAGAACTAGATAATACTGTACTATGACCAGCAAGTAGATAAACTGTACGCACTATTCAGAAAGCAATTAGTAGTCATAGAAGCTACTGTTGGCTTTGCAAGTTAGGCTTGAAGCTGAAAGAGGTTTAAAAAAGTGTCTACATTAATTGGTACAAGTGGAAGAATATCAAATACAACAGAAATGACGTATTTTCACTCTTATACAAGGAAGTCAAGCCAGCACTTACACAACAAGACAATAATCTCAATCCAATTATGAATGAGCAACTTTTGTGTATCCATTTAGAGTATAATTTAATGGTCATTCAAGATGAGTGTACATTTAATGTAAAAGATAGAAAATATTTTGTTTGAACTCAGAAAAGGTATCAACTATTTAGAAAAAAAGGATAGAGGTCAAGGCTTACATGTCTCTGATCTTTTGACTGCACTTAAAATACTTAGTACTGAAGCCACTTGTGAGATTTTTTATTTTTTTTTATTTTTTTATTTTTTTTTTATATCATATATTACTTGTTAGGTACAAGAACGTGCATGCAGCGTAAGCTATGGCAAAAAGAAAACCTTAATTCCAAACAAACAAACAAAAGAAACCAGCATCTCAAATCTCCAAAAGCAACAAATCTGTCACAAGAACCCCGAACAGTGACCACTGAAAACAGTACAAAAAACAGCAAACTTTCTCCACACAAATACAAAGAAAATTCATCAGCAACATATAGAACTCAACGCAGAGCAGCAGGGGGAGGTACTTCCTCCCAGGGGGGTGAGAGTGGCCGGACCAGCAGCATGGGTGGTGGAAATCTGGTACAGGTGGTGCAGTTGTAGTTAGCGAGGCTGATGATGGTGGAAAGTAGGGACCCAACAGGTGAGCCTTAGCCCATGTCGGAAACCCGATGGAGGTAGAGTGACCTCTTGTCAGCCTTAGCCGAGTATTGCAGGATTTCATGGGTGAACATCTCATCGTCTTCCTGACAGAAGGTGCAGATAGGAGAGGACGGAGGGTCATCCCAGGAGTGGTGCGTGGCCAGGTAACTCTTACAGGCCCTTCCTTGGTGTATTCATCCCGCTGTGAAGCGGTCAAGTCCCATGAAAGCATGCGGCTTCAAGGTCAGTTTGTACGGATAGTAACGGGGGGGTGGGGCCTGACATATCCAGTCCAGGAGGAGCGTCTCCCTCAGGGATGCTTTGAGGGATTTGTAGCTTGACAAAGTGGGATTTAGCAGGGATGAGCTGGGTTCCAAGACCAGATAGGTGGGTGGAAGAGATGAGGTTTGTCTTATCATTGGCAGCAGAAGGTGCGGCAGTGAGTCGATCAACAGGTGTCTCCTCATGGTTTGTTCAGCTTCGTATTGTCGATAGCCCAGAGGGATGTAGTTCTGTCTTCCCCCTCTGAGCAGTTTCCTATACACGGCTCTGTCTGGGTGAGAGGTGTAGGAGGAGAAGTCTGGAGGGAGCCCGGCTGACGTGGGGTTGTAGGCAGGAGAGGAGTAGGCCAAACACAGCGCTGCTATCCTTCTGCGGTGGGGAATCAACAGATCTAGTGGTGGGAGGCAGGCCTCAATGGCTAAAATAGTTGTTGGGGTCAAGCTGAAGCAATTAGTGACCCATCTCATCACTATATTCCATGGGACTGACATCTTGTCCATTCTGGCCAGGGTCAGTATGAGGAGGTCAGCTCGGTATGCAAGGATTGTAAGGATGAGGCCCATGGTGAGCTATGAGCACATGTGGGGTGGCATTCCGATTCCAGGAGGTGCGAGCCTTCTTATAGCAGACAAAGCCCCCGAGGCCGTCGTGAGGCTTTTGGTGAAGTGGGTGGTGGTTTTTAAGGTTGGGGTGAACTAGTAACCCAGCCATCTTAGAGAGGAGGAGGGTGCACAGATCAAGCTGTTGAGAGGTCTTGTGAGATTTCAAAATTTCTTTTTTTTTCGTTTTTTTTTTTAAATCATATATTACTTGATTAGGGTACAAGAACGTGCAGGCGGCGTAAGCTATGGCAAAAAGAAAACCCTTAATTTCAAACATCCGTCCCCCCGCGAGGTAAAAGCCGTCTGTCCCAAGCCCCTCTGTTATAGAGCCAACCGCACATCTCGCCCCCAGCCAGACCCATCCCTACCTCGGAAGCGAACTCGGAGAATAAGACAAGCCTAACTAAAGACAAGCAGGAAACATCTGGAAAAACCAACCGGGAAATTTCGGCCTCAAGGCACAAAAGAAACCAATTAATATGCCAAAATGCACCCCCTATAGGGATGACTAGCCAAAAAATAGATAAACTGGGGCGGTAATGCCTCACCCAGTGAGGGCTCACAAGGAAGTATGGATGTAGGTGTCGGCCTTGTCACCTAAACGAAGGGTTGTTGGGCAGAAGCGGCAGTGCCACCTACAAGCCCTGACGAGAGGTAGCAGGAAGGTGCCATCTGGGGTTGGATTGTCGCCAGAGAAACTCTAGCAGAATGGGGGTAGCAGTAGAGTGCAAGCCAGGGTGGCAGTAAGATGCCAGCTTGGGTGGGAGTGTGGGTGCAAAGCCCGCGAAGAGTGAAGACGGCAGTAAGATGCAAGCTGTCTGGTAGCAGTAGGGTGCTAGTTAAGGTGTGGGGTAGCAGTAGGATGCCAGCCGATCGCAAGCGTGGGGAGTGTAGGGGGAAGGCATCCGTCCCTAAACGACAAAATGGCTGTCGGTATCGCATTCGTCTCCTTCTAGGCGGCCTCCAGCAGGCCCCAAACAAAGCCAGCTATTTTACCACATCTCTCATATAGTCCCTTGTTCTCAGAGAGATAGTGTCAGTATAGTGGATGGGATACCACCAGCTGAAGCGATGAGCGAGGAAGGAGAGTGGCGAAATCCACCGTAGCCTGTTGAGGAAACCTGACACAACCCCTCCAGTTTCTAAAAGAGGAGGGATATAGGAATCCATCGTAATTGCGTACCGCAAACCGTAATCCAAGCCGTCTGCCAAGATGAAGAAAGGGTTGTAGCCGACCGTCCTGATGCTAAGTGAAGCTAGAGCAAAAGAGGGGTAAAGAGGTTTCTGGACATCGTGAGATGCCAGAGGGGAGGATAGAGCATCCCAGTGGGGTAGACCCACAGGGAAAGGGATGGGGAGACAAGCTCGAAGTCTAAAATGATGAATGGAGATAGTCTACACCCCCCCCAAGGGAAGGGTGCAGACCGAAAAGTGGTGATAGTTTGGTGTGGTGTTGAGTTTATCCCAAATAGGAAATAAATTTCAATCACTGCAGGTGTAGCGGAGACGGAGGATGCTTGTGAGATTGCAATATATGGTAGTAATATATAGCAAGACGGAGAAAATGTATAAGAGCAAATTATACAAAAAGCTGTTCTGTTCTATCTTTTAAAGCAGTATTCTCTTGGACCAAAGGACTATTTCTTTTTGAAAATAGAAGAGTGTACTGCAAGTACACTGATAGTGAATTATTATATAATATTATATCAAAAATGAATTTCGCAAATAGGATAAATATGTAAATGTAATGCATGCTATGTACATTATGGATGGATTATATCTGCATAGTAACTATTATGATGTTAGGAATTCTACTCACTACTTCATGTCTTAAATTTCTTGCAACTGGCAACAACATATAATTATTTGTTGTTATATGCATTCAGAATACTACTCTCTACTCGTATTGTTCTTCCTTATCGCCAGTCCTATCACCATTTTGATTATTATTCTTAGGCCATTACTCATATTCCTTGCTTGAACTCTAACAATTGAATCTTCTCAAAATAGAACAATAGTTAGTAGAATAGTCAGATATTGTAAATGTATAGGTAGGAATGTATAATAGGTGGTTCAATCAAATTTTTATTTATACTGGTACTGCCAAAATTGGCATACGACCATTCTCCCCCTCAACCATCCCCTAACACTATCCTGCAGGCAAAGCCTACATACAAGTACCAATACTGAACCCGCCCGCTGTAAACAGCTCTAATGTACAAGATGATCAAAAGCCCATAACAACCCAACTCCATGAGTCCACCTCATAGACCCTGTGGTATAGGTCCAACCACCGTTCCCGCAGCAAGTGCGCATCTTTCTTGGTGTAATCCAGAGGAAACATATTGTGAAATGCAAGCCACAGGAAAGACCCAGGCCAAAGTCAGAAGGCAGATGGAAAGACCAAGCACCAACCAGTACAAAATAAACAAAACACTACCACTGTCCGTATACGGTCTTGCAAACCCATAACACAAAAGAAAACTACAACCCCCGCGAACAACCTAAAACAAACAAAATCCAAGCAACACAATGACGGAATGATTCCATTGCCCTTACAACCACAGCAACAGAAAAGACCTCACCAAATTTCTTGCTGACCTTTCACCTCATTGGTTGACAACTATTTCTCACCGCTTCCTTTCTTCACTTTTGAGACTTTTCAACCACAAATCATCCTCTTTCATTTGTGTTTTATTACCTATATCAATTGAGTCTGATTTCATAATCTTCTGATATCTAATAGAGGTAAGGGCAGAGGGAGGGGTGGTGCAAACCTCTTTGCAGCTCTATTCAACCCACCCATCCCATCTCCCAACCCAGCCTCGCCTGATGGCACATGCATGGAGGAAGACTCTGGCTCCCCGGTTCAAACTGTGCCTACTCCTGTCTCTACCACCTCTACAGAAGAATATCCTTCCATCCCTACATTCTCACCAAGTCCTTTGGCTGAAGGGATCTCTAACACAAACTTTGCCTTTACACTTTGCACCAAACACCTGGAAGAAGCCTTCCAGGCCTTGCAGGAACACCTCATAGTGGTTCAAAACCACCTTATTATAGACATCCAAACACTTCAAGACCCAGTTGCACACCTCACCTCTCAGGTTGAACACCTGCAGTACCATCTCCACCACCAACAACCCCCTCTACCTCAACAAATCACCTTGCCTGCACCTCCACAACAACAAACCAGGGCCCAAAAAGCTGCAAGAGCAGCCTCATCCAAATCGTCTACCATTCCACTAGCCGAAACTTCAACCCCAGCTGTTTTGACCAAACGTGACTATAACATCATCATTAAAAGAGATGTCTCCATCCTACCTGATACCACCAAACCTCTCACCATTCGCAATGCAATCACCAAGGCAAGCAAGAAACCTCTTGTTGCAAGAATCGAATTCACCACCAACCACCATGTCCTCTTCCTCACCAAGGATAATACACCTACCACCTCTGTCCTCAAAGCACACCATTCTGCCATTGAGGAAGCAATCAGAGCCACCATCTCTGCAGCCGTTGGCCTCAGAAAAGACGAAATCTGGCACAAGGTCATCCTCCATGGCATCCCTACTTCCTCCACCTTTGCCACTATTCAGTCTGAGATTAAAGAGTTCAACTCAGGCACCCACCTCCCACACCCTCCTAGATGGCTCACCGCCACAGCCCAACATCAGGACAAAGAAGTATCAGCTATGGTCCTCACCATTGCCGGCAAAGACTCCACAGACAAAGCCCTCAGCTGAGGCCTCTCACTAGTTGGGAAGAAGTTCAAAGTGCAACGCTACTTGTCCTTTGGCCCTGACACCCAATGTACCAAATGCCTGGCCTTTAGCCTCCACCTGTCTCAGTGTACCGGCACCTAACATTGCAGCATCTGCTCCGCGGAACACCCAGCACACCTCCACAACGGCAGCAGATCAGATTGGCCAACCAAGGGCAAAGAATGTTTGCACACCACCATCAAATCCATCAACTGTGGTGACTCACACTAGGCCAATTCTAAGGAATGTCCCACATACCTCAAGAGACACAAAGCGGCAACTGGGATAAGGACTAGGGCTGTCTAGGGTTATTACTTTTGATTTCCTATATTTGTTAGGCATTGGGCAGCTGGGGGTATTTCCTTTTGTCATTATCGCTCGTGAGCAGGCTCAAACGAACAGTTGTACCTTTCCATATGAGATAGGATATCAGCCTGCCACCCTTGCCTGGTGTAAGAACTGTTGTATGTTAGTTAGCTTCAGAGCCTCCGGGCTCCATAAGCATAATGAGATATAATAATAAAAATAACACAATGGCGGATAGCATCCTCTGTCTCCGCTACACCTCCGGTGATTAAAATTTATTTCCTAATTGGGATAAACTCAACACCACACCAAACTATCACCACTTTTCAGTCTGCACCCTCCCCTCAGAGGGCATGTAGGCTATCACTATCCATCCCTTTGGACTTCGAGTCCATCTCTACTGCCCTCTCCCTTTGAGGTTTACCCTCCAGGGATACCCTATCCTCTCCTTCCAGCATCTCACGATGCTGGGTACCTCCCATACCCCGCTTTTGCTAGGCTTCGCTTAGCATCAACACGGTCGCGTTTCCCTCCTTTCATCTCCACAGACGGCTGGGACTACTGTTTGCGGTACGTGATTACGATGGATTCCTACATCCCTTTCTTAAAGAAACTGGGGAGTTGTGTCGGGTCTCCTCAACAGGCCACGGTCGATTTCGCCATTCTCCTTCCTCACTCCTCGCTTCAGCAGGTAGTATCCCATCCACTACAGTGACACTATCTCTCGTAGAACAAGGGACTACATGAGAGACGTGGTAAAACTGCGGGCTTTGTTTGGGGCTTGCTGGAGGCCGCCTAGCTAGACACTAACATGATTCCGATAGTTGGTTTGTCACTTGTATCTACCCCTCCTCTACACTTCCTCGGTGCGATCGGCTGGCACCCGACTGCTACCACAGGCTGGCACCCCACTGCTACCCCCCCACCTTAGCTGGCACCTTACTGCCGTCTACACTTCCTGCTGGTCTCGGACCTGTACCACCCCCCCTAGCTGGTACCTTACTACCACATCTCTCAAGTCAGCACTTTGGCTGCTGGCGTCCCCACCAGGTCTGGTTTTCGGGCGGACCTCTGAGGGTTCCTGGGCCCTTCCACGCGCCTCCCTCCTACTTTGGTCGGGTTTCTCCCTGCTTTGGCTCCCTTACCTCGGTTGCCCAGGGTACAATTACTCTATTTAGTGCTCGGGTCTGGTTCTGTGATGGAAGATCCTTGCCTGCGCACGGGTGACCTAGGCTGGATGGTTTATGGGATTTCATTTGTTTGGGGTTTCTTTCTGTTGTTTTGGTTGGTTCACTGTTGGGGCTGGAGATTTTCTCCATGTTGCGCATCTGTGGAGGTTTTTGGTTCGTGTATACTGTAGCGGTTGTGGTTTGGGGGAGTCTTTTATACCGACTGGCCTTGTAGTTAGACGGTTTTTCTTCAGCCTTTCTGAGCCGGGCCGGGGTGGAGGTTTAGGTCTACATAGCTTGCACTGACGTGACCTTGTTTCTTAATACTAAATAAAACAAGATCTAAAAAAACAAAGAAAAAAAAAAAAAAAAGAAGCACAATGGCGTATAGGTAAGGACAATACCCACAAACTCGTATCCGCATGCCAGGCCCTCGACCCTGCCCCCACAATTACCAGTCCTGGCCCCCGAAGAGACATGTACTAGCGCAGCTACCCACAAGAGCATACTGCGTGAAGAGCACCTGTGCCCGCTGCTTGCCACCACCACCACACTAGCCACCAACATCTGTCCGAGCCCCATCCAGCTGAATGCAAAACCCAAGCGGAAGCCGATAAGATTTACCAACCAGGTACACCCAACCACGAACCCCCAACGATGACAGGCCAGCACACTACCAACCCAAAGGCGAGGAAGGAAGTCTAACCACAACGTGTCCCAGAGCTCAATCGAGAGAGCCAGCATAACCTGCACTCTAAAGTGCTAGTAACCAAGGCTAAATACATGCTCCGAGGATATTCCCACTGAGGCAGTCCCTCCCGAAGAAATATCAGGCTGGCACAATCCCAACCCAAAGGCCAAGAACGCCAGTCAACTACGACACATCCCAGACGGCAACAGAGAGAGCCCGCATAACCTGTACCCCGTCATACAAACAATAGAGCCCCAACATCTAGCTGTGGTAGGGAGTCACTCAGGGGTTTCCCCATACCAGGAGCAAGACAAGTGCTAGCGAAGTGAGCAATGCCATACTTGTCCTTCAAGGGAGGGTGCAATCGCCAAGCCCCAAGTGTCCCATCTGCCCCCCACACTATAACCCATGCCAGGCCCTCGTACAGGGCCAGGCAACCACTCGCCTCCGACTACCCCAACAAAAGTCTAATTCCGAGTGGGGCAGCGAAATTGACAGGGTCAAAAGGCTTCCCACCATGAAGGCGAAAAATTCAACCCGTTGTCACCTAAGAGAAATTAGTCCCCTAATCTCCAACAGTGAAACCAGTGTAAATTCCGGCAGTAGAAAGGGTGCAACCGCCCAATCCTCACATCTAACACACAGTAAGAGGAGGGGCTGCCATGTAGGAAGGGTGGCCCAGTGCTTGTCTGAGCATCGAACCACCGGAGGAAACATGTGAGCTCCAAGACCTGGATTCACGCCTCATCGTTAATTGTAGCTGAGACGGGCATTAGCATCCTGAGAAACGAGTAGGTGATCCCCTGTAGCTCCCAACCTAAACAACCTAGCCAAAAAGGCGAACCATCCATGCCAGGGCCAAAAGTCCTCAGCCCAAAATACTAGGTAAACCTAGATAACTGCCCGAGCCTAGAGAAACAATGTTCCCAAACGATGAAGAAATATCTACTGCCGAAGTGGCATGCGAACAAAGGCAGGAAAGTATAATAGGTGGTTGTATGAAGAACTAACTACCAAGTACTAACAGCCTTCTTATGTATTTCTTCATCCAATGTGCCCACAAATCCAAATAATGATAAGTCCTAATCATGGCTCATACACTCATATAACTTAAAAGTCATATGACTTAATCATTGGTCATGTGAATAAAATAACCTGTCCTCCTGCACAGCCGCTTTAGTCATGTGCATAGCCCATGTGACTTCTCAATAGATTAGGTGCATAAAGTTAAACCACAGTGCATAGTCCCCTCAGCCTCGTGTATAGCCCCTATGACCTCTGAATAGGGCAAGTGCTTGAAATTACAAAGATAACAAATAAAACCCTATAATGAATATCCTAGTAATAGTACAAATATCTCCATCCCCTATCTGTCAGTCTAGAATCATGACAATACCTTCCCTTCTCCTACAGCCTAAGTTCCCTTACGCTAGAGGTAGTTTGTCCTCATCTTCATTTCCTGCTAAATGCTTGATATTGCATCCCATCTAGTGCATCCACCTCTTCAGTTCTTTTTGCAGGCTCTCCAACCTGCATATTTGTGCTTCATCTCTCATTAGTGGAAAATCTATTTTTCCTATTTTGTATTCCACTAAACTTGGTCTGACATGTTGAGCCGTATCCACTCTTGCCACTTGTAATTTCTTCCTTTTCCATTCACTTGCCTTCTGCTTCTACATTAAAGCCTTCTTCTTATACAGTCTTGCATCTACCTTAACTTTCCTTATATTTTCACTTAGCTTACACACGACATGCTGCAAGCTTTCCATTGTGTCCAATTGGATTGCAGATAAACTGGGTGATGGTTTTGGGTACTCTTCTTTCTCTCAGTGAACATTTTAGGACTTTTTGCGCAATTATCTTCATCATTTTGTCCCAAAACCTTTGCTGTCGATAGAGGTAATGTCGGCAGTATCCGATGTCATTCTCTAAGTAAACAATGTTTGTCCAATATTTCTGTATAGTATACAGGACACCAGTCATTGTAGCATTTTATCCATAATAGACATGCATATCCCTTCACTTCCTCCGCTTTCATTCTTTTCTTGATTGGTAGGTTCACTAGTTGGACCCACTTTTTGCTGTTAATTTCCTCACTGATGTAGACTTTGTTGTCCATTGAGCTAAAGTCGAAACTTGTGGGAGTGATTCTTGGGGAGGAGTTCCATAGCATCTTTTGAATTTGTAAAGTTAGTGGCTGGATACCACTCTTGATTGTATTACTGAGAGTACGTAGTTCTTCTGGACTAGTGTTGCACTTTCTTGCAATGGAGACGTAAGTCTAATATTTCTTCAAGTTTGTATTTGTCTTGACCGTCAATTTTGATAGGCTGTACTGGCAGATTCTTCTGTAAGAAACAGGTATTATCTTATCAAGGTTGGAGGAGCCTGATGTAGAATGTAGGGTAAGTGTTGTTCATTCATCACAGGAGGTCTAGTTTCGTCTTGTCATTGCACCTTGCCCTGGCAATCAATAGGTAAGGTCTCTGACCCAATTGAACATTAGTTTCAGAGGACTAAACTGGGTGACTTATCACACTTATAGGATAATAAATCGGACATTCCCAGCCAAGCCCGGACCTGCCCCACTATTCATCCCATCGCCCCTCATTGCCCTGCCTACCAACAGGTAAGTCCCACAGTACAATTGAAATATACATATATTGAAGTAAACTTGGTGACTAATCACATTTACATGATGGGAAATGCAATGTGGCAGACCAAAATAGGCCCTACCTAACCATTTGTCTTATCACCTGGTATGATCCCGAGCCCTAGTAGCTTCTTGATAGCAAGAAGGTCTACTCACTCCAGGAGTCTTTCTGCCTAATCTCGTGGATGGCGGACTACCTCACTGTACCACAAGCCTTAGCTGTGTACCATCATGAATTCAATAGCCCACTGGACAGTCCTCCTACCAGGGACTTTCCTGGTACTGCTGCCTACCTAGTTCAAGAGTCTCTTCCTCCTTCAGCAATCCTAGTTTCTGTGCCTATCTCTCAGGCTTTAATAACTCTTAGTTTGATGACCATTTTTCCTTCTGCCTCCTATTAGATTGCCAGGTCTGTTGCTTCATCTCCTGCGACACTGATTTCATGGTCTGTTGTACTGGCTTTCACCAGACTGATTGCTGCATTGGATCGTCCGAGTTCCACTACTCCTCTTGTTACACCACCTGCAATAACTTCCTTTCATGTTGGTGCTAGTATTCTCCTATGCTGTCTGGTTGCTGATACTGCTACAGTTTTAATGACCCAAACGACCTCCCGCTCTCACCCACCTACCCTTGCATTGTACATGCCAACTACTCCAGTTTTCTTACCTTCTATAAGTCAATAGACACCACTGCACTAAGAGCCTAGCTGTAGCAACTGGTGTCACCACTCTCAACGGTAATTCTGATGCTTCTTTTTTTCTTGCTGCCCTTCTTTTTCCGGTGGTGAATATTTATCTTGACTTTTTTACCTTTGCATTTCCATTTCATATTGTCAACGTCCAGTTATTTTCTCATCAGGAATTTGGTTATCGTGAGTTTTAACAGGGAGTTCCATTACATAACACATGATATTGTAGTAACACTACCATTGAATACCCATGTATCTGCATCTCGTATTCCTGTCATAGCTTGTTCAAACCTTTGTACCTAGAACTCTGACTTTCATATAATGCTACTAATATAATACTAGCCATAGTTCCTCTTAGATTCGCACCTTACACTAGTATTATACAAACAAGAGTCCTGTGTTACGATCCCTAACCGGTATCAGTTCTTAGCAACGGGTAGACGATACTTCTCTCTCTCTCTCGCTTGACGATAGTTCTTAGGCCTGTGCCTACGATAAGGTGGGAGAGACTCTCGTGTGTCTAGTCCTTATCGCCTATCGTACTCTTTCTCCAACATGACTCTATACTAGAGTCCTCGTCTCGTAGGTAGGTATTCGTAAAGAGCGTAAAGGTTTTATATTCATAAAAGCATAAAGTAATAAGTAAGGAAATAACTTAGAACGAAGCGTGAAGAGCCTATCTACGCAGACCTCTTTCTTTTTTTTTCTTTTTTTTTTATCATCATGTATGCGTTGTTATTTAGGGTACAAGAACTTGCATGCAGCGCTAGCTAT